>JAQFVV010000394.1:371755-628188 GCA_028023455.1 Epiperipatus broadwayi
GAGATAAGTTTCAGTATGTGCTAAAATGACAGTCATAATTATTTTTCATTCTTGTTTGATTTGGATGGTGGATATGTTAACCTATAAAGCATTGAACTGTGTTGCTATGGGAATGATAATATTGATATAAAAATGTTTATTTTTAATTGCCTTGTATAAGATTATGAATTGACTTTGTTCATTTTAAAAATGAATGTGTAAATAATAAAGTTTATAGTATTGAGGAAATTACTATTTTTTATTTATTATGTATATTTTTGTTAGTGTATTCACTCTAGTAGATTATAAATAATGCATTTAAATGTTTAATATCTCAAATATATTTGTTATTTTATTTGTATAATATTATACTGGAAAATATATATATATATATATATATATATATATATATATATATATATATATATATATATATATATATATATATATATATATATATATATTTGAAAATATATTTCTAATGTGATATAATGAGAATGTATTATCATTTGTTTAATTTGTGTTAGAACGAAGTAATGGTATTTGTATTATGAAATATCAATGTTTGTCATATGTAATAATTCTAAAATATTTATTCTATTTATTGTTATTCTTGTATAATATTTTTTTATTTAAGTCATTGGATCAATATATAGCTATTGTATATCATGATATTAGATTTTGTTTTATATATATATATGCCTTTTTAATCAACTAATCTGGTAGTGGATTTTTATTGAACCCATAAATAATTCAAAATAATGTTAAATTTAAAGTTTTTAAACATTATAAATAATTTTAAAAATTGATACAATATTTATATAACTTTGTAGCAAAAATGTATATTTTACTATTAAAATCATAACTTTATAAAATGAATGTCATGATTGGCAGGCTTTCTATATCAGATTAAATATGAAAACAATTCAGATGTACTTATGATTAGTAATATATTAAAGTGTTAAAAAATATAATATGAAAAAAATATTATCTTTTTAGCTTCTTTTACATCCATTCCTCCGAAGTTTCGTCTTTTTGCATTTATTAATCTTTGCTACTATGCAAACATATTTTTTTAAATACAAGGGATTTCATTTTTTGGCCAAAACAATAACTATAATAAACTCTTTTTGTATTGATAATTTCATAAACTAAAAAAATCTGAAAAAAAAAACAAAACAAGTGTGCATATATGATTATTGGAAATGCACATAGAAGTTATTATTACCACTGTAAAAAACATTTATAAACCACAATAAGACAAGAGAAAAGTCATCTCTACTATTATATATATATATATATATATATATATATGTGTGTGTGTGTGTGTGTTGATGGCTTTTAATGATATATATCTAATAACTATGCTAATTTACTTGTTTTTTTATCTCTGTGCATGAAACTTAGAACAAATATTAATAAAAAAAGCTTTGAAGTACCAAATTTTATTAATAGGTATTAAAAGTCAATTAATTTTATGTACAATTTTTAATCATATTGATTATTAGTACATAACAATAAATGTCTCTGGAGTACATCTATAAAGATTACATTAGGGGAAGGTATGATTGAAAAGATTAATATAAAAGATGGGAAGAACAAAGATTTTTGGAAGCAAAAATAATATATAGTGAGATTTTCTATAATTAAGTCTACTAGAGCAAATAATAAAAAGAATGATCATTTTTTCTCATTAAATTAAAATTTATAAAACAATTTCACAGACCAATGAACATTAGAATGGCAGATATTTTTACGACATAAAATTTAGTTATGTCATTTTTTTTTTAAATTAAAGTCCTGTGAATGACAGAAATACAAATTTAAAAAGTTAACTACCAATTTAATTCACTTATTTATTTTTCTCCGTACTAATAAATTGTTGTTTGTATTGTTTTTAAATTTACTCTTTCACCTGCTTATATTGTAATAATTTTAGTGATAAAGTATAAAAAGTGAATTTGAAAACTGATAATGTTAATATAAAAAAAAAAATGTCCAAAATAAAAATCTGGTAAAATGATGGAATATGTAAACGATAAACATGAAATTATTAAATCAATGAATGTCATTGGTTGAAATAAAACATATTATGGAAAATGCGATATAATATTGCATCACTTGCATAAGATTTTTACAAAATTTTAGTTTTGAATAAAATAGGTATTGTTATCACATTTTGTAAAGTATGTGCATTTAATGCTCTACAATTTGTTTAACTTTACTACTTGCTTCTTTTTTTAATTCTTAATATATATATTAATTTTAATCACAAGTCAGAAAAAATCGTGTCAAAATCGATAGTGTTTTTAAAGAAGAAAGTTGTTAAATGATTGGTTGTCTAAATTCTGAATATGTTGTGGTTAAATAGAAGATCTGCATCATTTTAAAAAAATGATGAATTAAAAAGTTTATTGATAGAAAAAAAAGGACATTGTGAAGTTTATATTGCCACATTATGAGAACTAATAGAAACACTTTGGTTAATATGAAATATTTAAAAAATGGCAGTTTAAAATTATTAATGAAGCAATCATTTGTGAATTGGTTAAGCAAGTATTTGAACTTTCTTTTCTGCCTTTTATTACAGATACTATTTCTATGAAGGACTTTACTGTCAGTAAAATACTGTTCACTGGATTTATCAAGTTTACTGGATTGCATAGCATAACAAGGCATAGTAAAACTGATAATATAGATAAGACTAATTGTCAGACATCAACTCATAAGAAAGCAGAAATTCTGAAATCAATAATTTCCAAATCTTTATTATAATATATAATATACAATTTAATTTTAAGCTTCTAAACAATGAATTTTATTTGTTTATTAAAATATACCTGGACAGTATATAAAGCATTTGAATTTATACATACTTTTACATTTATATTTTTGAATTTTCCTGCTTAAAGGGTTTCTTGGGTAATAAATTGAGTTTTGGATATAGTCTGAATGGATTATTCCTAAGAATATGTGTTTCAGTCTTAGTTATAATAAGTCAATGATATAATTGTTTGACATTTTGGAAGCAATTAATTAAACTTCACTGTATATATATTAATTCTAATATTCTCACGGATAAAAGATAAATTTATAGCATTATTTGTGGAGCTTCCGTGTAATAAAAATGTAATACCTCTCCATTCTGTAAACAAATCTTTCCCGTAAAGATTAATAATTTAATTCTAATATTCTCACGGATAAAAGATGAATTCATAGTTGGAGTATTAGAATTAACATTATTAATCTTTACGGGAAAGATTTGTTTACAGAATGGAAAGCTATTACATTTTTATTACAGGAAAACTATATTAAACTAAGTATAGAAGAATCATTGTCAGACTATTTTTAATTTAATTTTGGCTTTTATTAGTTTATCTTTTGGGATTTAATATTATATACAATGTTAAAATTAGATATTTACTCTGACAATGTAGACAAATAATTTTAAATAATCTCTAAAACTATTTATATTATCAATTAAATTTCTCTAAATATATGGTGCATAAAAGTACCTTTTTTTTTATTAATGTACGATGTTTTTTTAATATTTAAAAATTTTTTGATTTTTTTTTTGTTTTAATATTTTGATTTTATACTTCATTTTACATCTGCTTTTTATAAATAATTTTGTAAAACGTATTTTTTAAGTTCTTTTCAATACCATTTCGTAATTATAAAATAAATTTAATCAACATTATTTTCAACTATCATCATCCCAATGCAGAATAAAATTTTCATAAGTTTAATCCAGTTTTCTGATTTCTAGTTTTTTTTTTCAATTATGCCGGAATATTTTTATTTGATCCAGCTATCTCAAATTTGGTGTCTTTCCATGTCTTTTATACTCTATTTGGATAAAGGTTAGACATGGGTAATAATATCTATTGTCATCTCATTTAATAACATGCCCATTGCTTCTCCATGTTAGTACCTTGAATTGTCAAAGACAACAATTTTCATCCCAAAATATTTTATCTTTCAATACTTTCTTGTTATTACAAATATAAATATCTCAATACTTCATTGTATCACATGGACCCTTTGTATTGCTATTCCAGCAAATATTTATCAGACACATCCACATATAAATACTGATAGAATATATTTACTACACATTCTTCTTTTCAAGTATATAGGCATAATACTGTATCTGAATTTATTTCTTCTATTAAGTTCTATTATTATTTTTTCATCTGTAATAAAACAGCAACTCATCATTAAATTATTAACTAAAACAATATATAAGAAAAGAAAGAGTATTAAAATATTTTAAAATCTTTTATTAAGAATTGAATATCAGAAGTTATATAACTATGAAATATTAAGGAAAACTGTAGACAATGAAAAAAAGACTTAAAGTTAACTGACAATATTGTCTTTTTGGAAAAGAATGTTTTTGTAAGAAAACAAAAATATAAAAGTATTACTAAAAAGTATAATGATATTATGAATATATAAAACAATTTTGCATTGAAATATATAGTAATAATAAATAAATAAAGTAGCATACAATTGCAACATCTTTTACACTGCTAAGCATCTTAAATGTAGAGTAAAATATGCAATAAAATCAAAAAGAAATATGTTTACAAAATATTAAAATTACAAAAAAAAAACCTGTAATCAAATGGGAAGACATATTCATATGTCCATTTAATTATTACTTGGATGTAACCTGTTTAGTTCTATGAAGTAGTAGAATGTCAAATTCTAAAGGTAATATTCTGGGATCGATTTCAATTGTAACATTTCTGACCTTTAAACTATTTATGAACTCCAGGGCAATTTGCTTTTCTTGAGTTCAAAAATTCAGATGAATTTTATTAATTTTAAAAAAGGTGTTTTATAGAACTGCTATAAGAATTGCAGATCTAAAATTTATATCTTTTTTTTCATTATTTTCAAATTTGATATCACTGTTTCATTCTTTTAATCAGATGGTATAAATTTGTTACAGAGATTTAGTATATAGCTTTACTAATAATTTTCTTTTATTTCACTTGTTTATTTAAGCACACACACACACACACACACACATATATATATATATTGTTACCTTTGATTGGTTATCCATGATAAGAATAGCATATAAAATGTAAAATACAGCTCCAAAATTTACAATTTATAAATTAAGATAATAGTAATGATTAAAACTTTGGTATACTAGGAATAAATGATGAAAATATATATGATTAAAGAGAGAAGTCTGTAGAGATGTTATAATCATTGTTATTTATAATCATTTGTAGTATAACCCATTATAAAATTTTAACATACTAGTTATAAATCTAAATAGACATTGTTAAGTATAAATTTGATTTTAATTTATTTTATTGCAATATTTCTTCAAAAGTTAAAAACATAAAATTGCAAAAAAGGAACAATTATTTATTATAAGATAATAAGTTATTTTAAAATTATCATAATAATATTTTAAGTAGAAATATTTATTAGTAATCTTTATATTTAAATTCAACTAATAATATCTGTTATTATGTTACGTTATCATTTAGTTAAGCATTAGGTCTCTTGTGTCTCTGCTGACCCTCTGGGCCAGAGATAATTGAAAGGTAGGCTGCTATCATCAGAAATGTTGTTTGCAATGGGATAGACTTGGGAAGTGGGCAATAGGGCGGGGTTCATGAGTATCCCTGACCTGTGTATCTTGTATATGATTGAACTCTAGGTACTTTTGCTTAAATGCTAATTCTTGTTAGATGAACATACAATTCTAGCTGGTACAATAAATACTTGGAGCCAGAGAATTAAATAAATTTATCAGATATGTGTTTAAAAATTTTCCAAATCTAATAAATAACAGAAGGAAAGAAATGCTAAAGTAAAATATACTGAAATCTTAGTTAAACTTGTTTTAAAGTGTGAATTGAAAAATAAATAAATAAATAATGTGAAGATTTGTTAAGAAGATTTAGAAAATGCTTTCATAGTGTATTTTTCTTTAAGAGCAAAATTATGTGCATAGAAATACAAACTAGCCAGGAAAAAAGGATGTATCCATTTAAAACTTTTGTCCCATTAATTGTGCTTATGTGAATAATGTTTTGTTTTTTATGCATGTATTTTAGCAATATGAAGAGAAGAGAAACACTCAAATCCATGAAGAATGGTAAAAATCTACATGGTGACCATAGTAATATTAAACTTAAAAAAATTTTTGAAATGAGATTTAAAGAAAAAACAGCAAGGTGAAAAGGATTTCAATTTTAAATTTATTAGTAATAATTTTATTGTTTGATATGAAATACAAATGCAAAGTATTTTCATAGTAATGATTTAAAGAATTTATGTTTGCAATCTAGTATATAATGTTAAAAGTATGCTTAAATATAGTAAGAGAGTACCCATGAGTTATAATATGAGAGAGTTTGTGTGGGGAATATAATGTTTAAGTTGTATATTCTACTCCAGTATAAATTTTAGAAAATTAAGTATTATAACACACATTAAAATGTATCTTGAGGTTATTATTGCTAAATGTACTTAACAAAAGAGGGATGAAGTAGTAGTCATAAATAAAATCTAATAGGATTCTCGGAAAAGTATAATGAATACAGTATATGGTAAAATGTAATATTTACGAGAGTGAGAATGAGTGAATGTTGATTTAAAACCATATCATGAACTCATTTATTAAAAAAAAAACAAAAAAAAAACAACAACATCCGATTAATAATAATAATAATAATAGAAATGGATTATTCGTTTTGTGACATGCTAGCAAATAAAGGAAGGAGAATATTTCATGAGAAGATTATATTATATTATATTACATTATTAGATACTGCATACACTTCAGGAAAAGGTGAATTAAAATTCCAGGATAAGATATATAAATTAGTGTCCTGAAGAACTGATGAAGGGTTAAGTGGGATTAATCTTTGTGATACTCCAATAGTTAGTAGGAAAACAGGAGGATTTTAGGCAAAGAAATGATTGTGGTATATATTGTAAGTGCTTATTAATGAAGCCAGGATAGAATTGTAAGTTCATTAAGAAAATGATTACTTACCAAAATATGACACACCATAAATAAAAGGAAACATCGATTCCTCAATTAGGATAGTAATTAATAAAATCAATGACTCATCTCTCTAAAGTTATAGTAAATACTAATATAGTGTGCATTGAAGATAGATACAATATTTTAAAAGATTGATTTCATGTTTAATGAATCGAAAATCTAAATATGTTATTCATACCTGCATAAATTGATATGGTTTTAATTTGGAATAATGATAATTATTTCTCTTAATTATATTTTGTTGGTACTATTAATCCTAACGTAAAAGAACTAACATAAATCATTGCAATATGCATAGGATTTAATAATCTGTGATAAGTCTTAATTACTTGAAAAAATATGACTAAATAAAATATTCTATATTATTCAGAGTGTAAAAATGTGAAATACTGTTGCAAAATTTTCTATTAGTAGATAATGTAAATCATGTTAGATGCCTCTGAAAATAACAATCCATTTCTTATTTACAATACACTATATATTATGTAGTAGTTGACTATGAATTTAATTATATATATATATCTGTGTGATTCTGTTATCCTAATTGCTTCACAGAGAGATGGTGCTTTATTCCTATGTTATATAATGATCCTTAAATATCCAAAATAATACACATGAACTGAAGGTATATTTGTGAAAAACTAGTTGTCCAATATAATGTAACCCAATGTGATGTGATATTATAATGATGTTGAATAGAATTAAAATCACTGTTTCTCTACAGATAATCCTTTCATGATATATATATATATATATATATATATATTTGCACAGCTATAAAATATTTGTTTACATTTATTGGAAATTGAATATATATTTCATGAATATTTTGGTAAATTAAAAATTTTTTTAGAATGCAAGTTTTACGTGATCAGTTATTGTTAAGCCATTATATTTTCATTTGATAGGAAAATACTTGATAAACTTTTAAGCTTCTATGAAATAAACTTTCCTTTTTACAGAACATCATAAATATACACATCATTGCTCCTGTGATGAGATAACGTCTGCTAAATTTTAATTTTCTTCTACGACAGGTGAATGTATATAAAAAGTGAATATGCTTTAAAAGAAAAAGAAGCAATGTCCCTTTGTTTTTGTTAACAATAACTCATGAATTGTTTCTATTACCTCTTTTGGTTTTATAATAACATCCCCAATTGTAATGGTTATGCATGGCTTCCTTGCAATTTTATTTACGAGATTTTATCAAACAATTTATTGTTGTTGTTTTTTTGACATTATTTAAAACAATCATTTATATAAAATTGGCATTTCTTGTTTATTTGTAATATTTCTATCAGGATGTGTGGGTGTCTGATATGTATGCAATAATTGGTCTTGACTCTTGAATAAAGTAATGAGCTATTTTATTTATATAAAGTGTTTGAACTATGTATGACACTGTTATGACTTCTGTTCTAAGAGAATTGTTTCAATCAGAGTTTTTTTTATATATAATATATCTTTTGACTAGAAAAGAAGGGACATGCACTTCAATTGTACAAACACTCTCACTAAATAAAGAAATTTTTGTTTGAAACTTGTCAATGTAAAATCTTTGTAAATTCTATACAAAAATGCATACTGTCAGTGATTTTATTTACACTAAATAAGTTATCCCATGGCTATGAAAGAAAATCTTTGCCCAAATCACCCATGAAAATTAAGAAGAATTGACTAGATGTAAATCAATTACAATAATGAACTATATATATAACGGGAAAAAGTGCCAGGCTTACATTCAACACCTTAATACTAAGGCAAAAAAATGACTATCAACTGAACCCTAATTTAATCTTCTAGTGACTTTTATAATTGTATCATGATCTAAATTGTGTACTATATAGCTGCTAACTAGATACTCTCAGTTTGGATAGCTTTAGGGAATGAACATTCTCTTATAAGTCAAAATTCAGCAATAATTATTATTTTTGATGACATTTCATTCTACCAGCTACATTATCACATCAACCTACATAAAACACCTGATCACAAACCCACTTCAGCAGTTTAAGTGACTTCTCCAAGAAAAGGCTCAATTATACAAGTGTTGTAGTTCACTAATTAGTGAACATACAATACCTTCCTCACCATACATCTACTTATCAAATATTCATCAATTATCAGTGATTAATATCTCTCTACTGGCTACTAGAAATGGTACCACTGCTATGTAGGGATTTGTGAGATTGGTGTGAATTATAGACTTTTCATCTATCACATTACTTATGTTAATAACTTATAACTACTAAGCTTTATTGCCACTTACAACATTAAATATTGTATCACAACTTATGCCCTGACCTAACCAAATATGGGTCAGAGGTCTTGTATTTCCTTTTTCTAGATTCCTTGCCTTGATTAGTATCTAATGTGTTTTAACTATGCCCCACAAAACTAGGCATATCATGTTGTCAATATTGTATGATTGACCATTGTGTACTTTAGACACTGGTGTTGCAAAACAATATAAAATGGGGATAAATATAATAACCTACTATGACCATCCAGTCACTTAAATCTATAATCCTCAGCTCCTGTCACTATGAAGCTATTTAGAGAATAGCAGTCAACTTTTAAATTTAATCACCATGAGCATGCCACATGGAAGATTTTGCATTTGCATGTAAGTAATTATTGAAGAACTGTTGATCAATAGCA
This sequence comes from Epiperipatus broadwayi, assembly GCA_028023455.1. Classification (NCBI taxonomy): domain Eukaryota; kingdom Metazoa; phylum Onychophora; class Udeonychophora; order Euonychophora; family Peripatidae; genus Epiperipatus; species Epiperipatus broadwayi. The sequence continues at coordinate 381,444 of JAQFVV010000394.1, forward strand.
TATAATATTTTTCCTGAGTTGAGACTCCAAATTATATCATACAATGGATTACCATTCTGATTAGGCATGTATTGGAATACTCCAGTTAGTTTATATATCATTATATTCTTCTTGGATTTTGTTCTGCTAGGGTATTTATAAAACAAATCTTTAGTGATATATAAAGGGTATAACTTCTTATCAGCATACTTACTTCTTTTGCATATAAATTTCTAAAATGCACATTTGATTTTTGGATAACATAACTTTATTTTCACATAATTTTCAAAGGTACATATCATGTTTTCTCAAAAATTTCTTAAATATTGTGCTATAACAATGTTTCTTATAGGATAACCAGAATGAATATTTGCTAGAGTAAGCATTTGCTTTTGATTTATAATCATACTTATCATAGTAGTACTCATAATTTCCAAAACAACCTCTTATCTGTTGGGTTAAATAATTCTTATTTTCTGTTACAAATGAATGCTTATGGCACTTAGCTTCTTTAATGTCAAGGATTATCTGATGTTCCATGAAATCTTTTACATCAGTTATCTCTCCTATATTATTTAGACATTTTAATACTTTAAATACTCTATTATGCGCTTTTTTTTGTTTTAATGATTATTTGAGTTTTCCATAACTTCATTTTTTAGCTACCTTCAAGACATTAAGGGCTCCAGTCTGTATCATATGGTTTGTTTATCCTTTTAATAAATTCAACATTTTTTGAAATGTTATTATGAAATATTTCTGCATGTTTAGACAAAAATTATGTACAACTTAGTCTTACAATCACAACAGGGATGTTTAAAAGATTCACAAAAGAGTAAACTCAGGGTTATGCTCAATAAAAGGATTATTCTTCTTACTGTCATGTGATCTATACTTATTTGTAATGGGTATTTTAATTTTATATTTATGGTGATGGTTGTTGAAAGATTGAAATTAATGAGATATGTTCTTTTAAATCAGGTTGTATTTGAGACATTATATCATTTACCCTATAAATTTACATCACTGCTAGTGATGCCATTATTTTAGAACTGATTCAAAAATTTACCAGTTAACTACACATACTATTTAATTTTAATACAATATTCTCATTCTTAACCTGCATCTTAATTTTAAAATAGCATTCAAAGTTCTTTACATTTAAATATAATTTGTTTTATATCCTTCTATTTAATTCTTTTAACATCTTCAAACTTAACATGTTTATTTTATGACTCCTTAAATTTAGTCTCAAGATAGTGTGTGAGCTCTTTGAGTCATGCAATGAATGCACCAAATCTCATATTGGCTTTACCCTTCACTTCTCTAAATTCTTCCCTTAATTGTGTCTTCTACTCATCTACTCCGTAATCAATATCTTTAATTTTCTTATCTAAAATTTCTGAAATTTTTTACCAAAATCTATTTTCTGTTCTTCAAATCTTTTATTAAATTTTATTCTTAATTTTTATAACTTACTAAAGGTCATTGTCATGACATTTGGCTTGTAAAGTATTTGTTATTATTAATTTCCATTTCCAAGCAAAATATATCAATTAAGTCTTAAAATATTGACCAAAAAGTTTAAAATAATGTTTGTTTCAACCCTTATTGTTAGCTATATTGTTCTCTCTACAGATTCATTTTGTGTGATTTACTTATCTCATGTGACAGTGGCTATAAATCGTACCTCACATTGGGTGCCAAGCTGTATCAATATAAAGTATTGTTGTATAAATAAAGTTGTATGAACTAAAGACTCTACTGAAACTAAGTTAATAGATTAATCAACCATAGACTTAACGTAAATAGAATTAGAAAAATCTATGACTTATCCAAATCTCTTTTTTATAGCAATGCATTATTTAAAGAAGTGCTTTCTCTTAAAATATAGAAAAGTAAATGAATAATAATAATAATAATAATAATAATAATAATAATAATAATAATAATAATAATAATAATAATAATAATAATAATAATAATAATAATAATAATAATAATAATAATAATAATAATAATAATAATAATAATAATAATAATAATAATAATAATAATAATAATAATAATAATAATAATAATAATAATAATAATAATAATAATAATAATAATAATAATAATAATAATAATAATAATAATAATAATAATAATAATAATAATACATCATTCCTGGGTTTCCCATTTCATTTGGTAATCACAGGAATGAGATGTAAAATCCAAGATAGGATTAAGGAAGAAATAAAAAGAATTGCTGACTTTCTTTCAAAGACTTATATATCTGTCTTCTTGAAAGTGCAGTTAATTAACCAACTAATTATGACAAAAATCAGCTATTATTCGCCAATTATCAAATTCTCAAAGGCTTTCATAAAAAAAATCAAAGCAATATGTAATCAGTTACTCTGGTCCAAGAAGACAGTTGCCATATCAAATAGGAAAATGTCTCAACCACTGATAAAAAATGGATTGGGCCTCCACACAGTTGAAATCTTCCACATACAAAAGTTGAGGAATGCAATTATTACAACTATGAAACAATTCCTGAAACTAAAACACCTAATTGAAGTTACTCCTACTGACAGACCACCACCACTGGGATCATACATTTCATCCATAATTTATCAATGTAAAACCAATAAGGACATACCCGAACAATATGAGAATAAATATTCATATTGGGAAATATACAACCTGATAAATAAAGAAACTAATGTAAATGAACCTTCACCAATGTTGGGAATTGATAACAAAAATTGGTTAAACAATTCAAGTGATGGGCAGTGGAACCTAAATTCTTCAATTTTATAATAAAAATGAACCTAACTGCTATGCCTACAACCTTTTTGCTCCACTATAAAAGGATGTATAGGGACATAGATCCATTTTGTGGACTATGCCATAGAGCCGAAGAAACAATTGAACACCTAATTTACAACTGTGAAGGTTTGGCAAAAATAAGACAAATGGCATGCAACATATATAGAAGGAGAAACACCACAATGGAACAAATTATTAATGCATATCAGAGTCGAGCGATACCAAACATTAGGGCAGCTAGATTTGTTCTATATTCTTTTTGGTGCATGAGATGCAGCTTTATAATGAGAAAAAATACTCAATGTCATCCAGCCACATTCATTAATAAACTAATACAAATAAAAGATAGAGGTAAAACTATTGTTAGACCAAATTTATATTCTGCAACTTGGTCTCTGTTAAATGAAAAATCAAGACTATGAGAAATTCAAAACAGAGACAACTGAAAATTCTGAGGTTGAAGCATTATTTATAGACTATAGAACAAGGAACAAGTTAGCCACAAGAAAAAAAACTTATGTTTAAAGAAAAGTAAACCAAAACTGTAAATTTTACTGAATCAAATTGTAAATGCAATTAATAATAACAACAACAACAACAACAAGAAGAAGCAGAAGAAGAAGCTATTTACAATTTGTAAATGAACTATGAATATATATATATAAAATATAATAAATAAACAAACTTCTTATGTTGTACTAACATAAAATGTTCAGACCCATAGTGGTGTAAAAACAATAGACATATATTAATAACTATATATATATATATATATATATGTGTGTGTGTATCCACACTTTAATAAATGATGTCAATCAAAGTTTTAATTTATTACAATTTAATCAGACTAATGAATCAAAAATTGAAATAAATTATTCATACCTGCATAATATATTAATGAGGTTGTAATTTGAAATAATGATAATTATTTTTTAATTATATATTGTTGATATCATTAATGCAACATTAAAAAACTAACATCGATAATTGTAATAAACCTAAATAAATTTTTGAATAGGATTTAATTCTTCAACCGCCTCTTACGAGGCATCTCGTCGACATCTGACGTCACTCTAACTCTGCTAGTTCTTATGCTAAAATATTCGTTTGACATTTATTGATTAGGTTTTTAAAAGTTCTGTAAGATGGTGCCCTCTTCCGAATTATTTTACAAGTAAAAAATCAAAAAAACCGCATTTTAAACTAAACAAAGAAAGAACCTTGTCAGTGATTCGCTGTCAGCTGGCTCTCAGCCAAAAAAGACATTCTGATTGGCTGGAAAGAACAAAGAAACTGCCTGATCAAAGAAAATAAAGAAAAATGCTGAGATTTTCATTTCGAATGCAATTTAAGTATTAAAAAAATATAATTTGAGAAATTAAACTAGTTTTTTAAAAAATATACCAAAAAAACAAAATTATTTTCGAAAAATATTGAAGATTTTAGTAAAAATATTTAAGATTTAGCAAAAAGAAATCTTTACTTTTCGATAACGTAAAATTGAAAAAAAGCGTTTGTGTCAGCACTTTTTTGTTTAGACATTTGCTTTGTATTTGCCGAAATTGAACATATTTTATAATAAATAAATAGCAATTTATTTTTGAAAGAACTTTCGTTCTCTTTCATAACCTGAAAAATTAGTAATATACTTTTTATAAACGTATCTGAGTTGAATTTAATATTATAGGCGAATATGTTTTAACAATAGGCTTTGTCTTCAGTTTGTGAGTTGGCCAATTAAAAGATTTGATTTTTACCTCATACAACCAATAATATAATTAGCGGTTTAAGGGTTAATAATCAATGGTTAGGTTTTAATTGTTTGATAAAAATTGTTTTATTGAATATTCCACAGTAAATAAAATATTCTATATTAGCAGAATGTGAAAATGTGAAATAATGTTGCAAAATTCCTATTGGTAGATAATGTAAATCATGTAAGATGCCTCTGGATGAATTCAGTTGATCTATGATTTTATATATATATATATATGTGTGTGTGTGATTTCATTATCCTAATTTCTTTACAGAGAGACAGTGTTTTATCCCCATATTGTTAAACAACCAAGAAATGCACACGAACTAAAGATCTATTCATGAAAACCAGTTATCCAATATGAAGTAGCCTGATATGATGTGATATTATAATGATGCCAAATAGAATTGAAATCAATGTTTCTCTACAGATAATCCCACCTTAATATATATATATATATATATATATATATATTAATACAGATAATCCCACCTTAATATATATATATATATATATATATATATATTAGCATAACTGCTTAACTTTATTTTTGATATTAGATATCAATATTTGTCTATATTTATTGGAAATTGAATATACATTCCATGAAAATTTTGGTGAAATAAAATTTTGTTTAGAATAGAAGTTGTAAATGATTACTTACTGTTAAACCATTACACTTACATTTGTGTAACTTTTAAGCTTCCATGAAATAAACTTTCTTTGCTCAAAACTTCATAAATAAACACATTACTGCTGCTGTGATGAGATAAAGTCTGTTAAATTCTAATTTTCTTCTATGACTGGTGAATGTATATAAAAGTGGCTATGCTTTACAAGAAAAAGAAGCAATATCCTTTTGTTTTTTTGTTGACAGTAATTCATAAATTCTTTCTATCACTTCTTTTGGTTTTATAACAATATTTCCAGTTATTTTGTTTATACATGACTTCTTTCCCATTTTATTTATAAAATTTATCAAGCAATTTATTATTTTATTTTTTGATATTATTTAAAAAATTAATCATTTTACACATAGCAGATTTATATAAAATTGACATTTTTTGTTTATTCCTAATATTCCTATCATGATGTGTGAGGGTATTATGAATATGTATGTAGATAAAGGGTTTTGACTTCGAAATAAAGTAATGAGCTATTTTATGTATATTAAGAGTTTGAATAGTGTATGATACTGTTATGATTTCTGTTCTAAGAAAATCATTTCAATTGGAGATTTAAGTGATGTATTAAGTGAATAAATTTTTTTTATAATGTAATCTTGGATTACAAAATATACGTCTTGATGGTACTATATATATATGCACCATGAAGGATCCATGGAATACAGGGAAAGCCAGGCCAGGTCATAGCCATGATCCTTTGGGGTTCCAATATAAACAAGCAAGAGAGGAAGTGATTTCTTTCTCTGTAATTAAACTAACAATAATATCACTGAGGACAAGCCTACGAGGCAGGAGATGGCTCAAGTCAGCAATGTTCGGAAAATGATGACTAAATAATCATCATGTTTAAATAATAAATTCCAATTTATATAAGAAATGCTCTACATAGTGACCTGATCATTGAATTAAAGTCAAATGTGCTTTAACTAGAAGTACATAAATTCAATTATTAAAATTATGCTAATTATACCCTAAATATCTTGCCCTCACTAAATACTAATATAGAGTATACTTTTTAACTTAGAATATATTAATGTTAAATTTCTTTATCGACCTTTTGCAAAACATTTTAACATAATTAATATGACTGAATAAATACTGGTAAAACTCAAAAAAATAGCAGGGGGCATAGATTAGAAATGGCTAATAGTTGTCAGTAAAATAGCAACATTTAATAAATCCTTCAACTTGATAATTAATAGAACTGTATTAAATTAGTTCTAGTGGGCAAGAATTACTATAACTCAATATTATATTATTTTCAGGGGGAATTTTAACAAAATAGATTCTTAACGAGTTGAAGTTTTATTGTCAGCTGCTATATATTATTTCACCAATTTATCTAATCTGCCTTTTTTTAGTTCACTTACATTTATCTTGGTCGGCTTCTACTGTTAATTCTTTGAATGAGACATGTATTTTATTTAAAAACTATTAAATATAAGAGAAAATATTACTTACTTTCTTTTTTTTCTACTGTTCTCTCCAGTCTAAAAAAAACTATACAAGTGATTAGTGACATACGAATATTGATATATTTTAGCAGAGTAATACTAGTAATTCTCTATGTTGAATATATATATATATATTTATTTAGGCAACTGCTGTACTGACAATCATATTTGCTGACGAATTTATTTATATGGATGCCAGCCAGCAAAATGAAATCAATAGGATATGTAAAATAACCCATTGATCACCCACACCATGTATGATTGACATATTTTAGGATGAAACAATTTGATTGATGAATACTTATTACTTATTAAAAACTGACAACGTTACTGACCTAAGTTTAAATATAGGAGTTTAACAATTTCATTTCCAATAAGCCTGAGGCTTTCACAAAAAAAAATTCAAAATTAATATTTCACAATAATTTTTATTCGTCGATATCAATTTTTAATCTTGCTAGCATAAGAGTGTATAAACCATTGAAGCATTTTGACAACTGCATCTGGCTGGTGTTACACAAAGAGTCTTCACCAGTTTTGAGGTTACTCTAGAAATCATTGTCATTGAAGGGTAATGTCCACTATATCGTACCACTTGACATACAATTCTCAGTTTGAAGGTTTTCATCTGCTTTGAGACTACTAATACTAAGAAATGAACATTTAAAATATCTGCTAGCAAGGAATACTTTGAAATTAAACTTTTAATGTGATATCGATATTGGATACTTTTAATATAACAACTGAGATAAACACTAATTAATTTTGACACAGAAAAATATTTCATCTATTTTACCCCTTGCTTCAACCTACTCTTACTACTTTTCTAACAATAATTTTCTTCCCACCTTACTGTCACAAACGCATACTAAACAAACGTATAATATATATATACTGAGATACATATAATTAATTTAAGTATATATTCTATCTTATTACTTTTTTCCCTTTAAATAATTATTTTGACTAACAGTACTGTTACGGTATTTGACTAACAAAATCTATTACTGAATGAGCATTTAAGTAATCTTGATAACATTTAAATATAAGAAATTACAAAAAACTGACATTTTAATTCAAGTTATGCATTATAAATCGCATGACTTTTTTTGAAATATATATAACACCCTACAAAAATATAATCACCCTCTACAGAATGTGGAATTTAATTAATCGAGGCCTCAATGACTGGGTGGCTAAAAATCATAACTACTATTTACAAGATGTAGGATTTAATACATTGAAGGTCCCAATGATTGAGCGTTCAATAATATAAACACTGTCTACAGGGTGTGGGATATATTAAATCGAAGCCCCAATGATTGGGAAACCAAAAACATAACCATTGTACTGGTCGAAAGATCCCAACAACAATAACATGACCCAGACACAATGTTGGATTCAAACTCAGTCAAACCAAACTGAATTCAAACCCAATTCACGAGTTCATATCAAATCAATGGATGACATATATTGACGGTACATGACTATGCACAAAGAAACTAGCTCAATGGATAATGATGATTTGAGACCCCTGATCTGACTGTAATAATGTATAATAAAATAACTAAGGATATTTATAAGTCAATTCATATATGTATGTTTGGGTTGCCAATGCTGACAGCGAGCATTAACATTAAAATAATAAAGAAAGTTAAAAACCAAATGTGTTTATAAAATGTTTAATAATAATAAATATTTTGTTCAACTTTTGTGATTAAGATTATATATATTACCTCTAGTCTTTAAAAGGAATTTATAATTTACAATAAGAATGGCAGTCGTTATTTTATGCCAATAACTATTACGCATTATTATAGGAGGATTATATATGTCTATGCCCTGACAAGTAAGTAAAGATAGATAAAAATATTTGGCTTTGACAGAAATTATTATTCTAATTTTAAAAGAATGTGAGATTCATTTTCACATTCGTAAATCAACTCACAAAGTGCATGTTAAATAAATAAATAAATGGTTTTACGAGCATTGAGAATAAATACAAAAATAAAGGCTTGTCAGTGATTTGAAAAAATATAAGGGCGGCTTATATTTGACAAGTCTTTTATGCCCCATGAAGGATCCATGGAACACAGGGAAAGCCAGGCCAGGTCATAGCCATGAACTTTTGTGTTCCCATATAAACAAGCAAGTGAGGAAGTACTTTCTCTGTAATTAAACAATAATATCACAGAGGACAAGCCAATAAGGCAGGAGATGGCTCATGTCAGCAATGTTCAGAAAATGATACTAAATAATCATCGTGTTTAAATAATAACACCCAATTTATATAAGGAATGCTCTACATAATGACCTGATCGTTGAATTAAAGTCAAACATGCTTTATCTAGAAGTACTTAAATGCAATTATTAAAATTATGCTAATTATACCCTAAATATCTTGCACTCTCTGGATACTAATATAGAGTATACTTTTTAACTTAGAATATATTAACATGAAATACCTTTTTGCAAAACATTTTAACATATTAATATGACTAGAAATGGCTAATAGTCAATATCAACCATCAGTAAAATAGCAGCATTTAATAAATTCTTCAACTTGATAATTAATAGAACTGTATTAAATTAGTTCTAGTGGGCAAGAATTAATATAACTCAATATTATATTATTTTCAGGAGGGAATTTTAATGAAAGAGATTTTTATCAAGTTGAAGTTTTATTGGCATATAATAAAAATAAATGACATTAATAATTATTCAATATATATAATACAGTTAATGTAACGAACTGCCATTGTAAGAAAGGAAAGTTAACAGATATTAAATTTAAAGACTAGAGAAAGAAAAATGAGAATTATTTATAGAGATTAATACATTAAGAAATGAGAAGAGCTTTTAACAGTACTTAATTTAAAGGTAGTGTAAATTAAAGTTCGGAAACTGGCCAGAAAGTTACGGTAAATTAAAGAAATATGTTACTATTCCTTCCATGGTTGATTCCTTAGCTTACACAGCAGAGTCCGATTGGGATGGAAATATAGGCATGCATTTTCAACTTTTGTGAATGGCATTTGAAATGATTCTTTCATGTTTTGGCTGCATGATTGGTGTGGAAAGGTTTAGTTTAGCAGCTACATTGAAGACCTTCTGTGACCTTCAGGCCCAGTGGTCAGATTCACCAAAGTTAGCCCCTCACCATGATGGAGACACTATATAGATTCATAATTTAAGACACATGTAGCTTCTAGTAGCACTTATTTCAAAACAAATATGGCTTCTCTTTCTCCAAACTTTTCCAGGCTATTTATACCTGTTCACTCTGGTTTCCTGCCTATTCTGATTCTCGATACCTTAATGCTAACACTTCTTACTTTATCAAAGTTATAATTTTTATCAATTGATTTTAGATACATTCCCTCGATAAGACTTTCAAACTCGTTAATTTTGAATTCATTTTCTAATTAGAAAATGAATTTGTAAATCTAAAAACGATTTTAATCAGGAACCATCCTTACATTTTAAATTATTATCTTTTTGCTAATTAATAAAAAATCCCCATTGTTTTTGGGAAAGGACGATCTGAAAGCTTATCGAAAGAATGTAGCTTTTAATCACTAAAATTTGAACAAACTGTTTAAAAGTAAAATAAAACATTCCGACACAATGAAACTTTATAAAATATATATATATATATTTAAATATTTATAAATATATATGCACAATCGATGCAGTTATAACATGTGTTTTCACGAATAAATTTATCATGAAATTATTTTTAATATTGATTTGTTTTAATATTAAAATAGTTGGTTTTGACACACATTTATATAATACTGTTTCTTAATGAAACTATCATGTATTGAACTTATAAAGCCCCATTGCATTCAGAAATTCATGGTTAGTATAGGGTTTAAAGTGGGCTATAAGTGAGATATCATGAAGCTAGGATCGAACTTAGATCCTACCACTTCAATATATATATATATATATATATATGATCAATAGATGGTGTTTCACCAAAACCTCCAAAAGAAGTGTAAAATTTGTTTACATAAATGACAAAAGAGTCAGAGTCAACTATCTCTTTCATTTGCTCACCCTCAGATCAGCTGATTTCAAGCTATTTGCTATCATCAGTGAAGGATAGAGTTAGAAACTAGATCTAAACACTGACTCCAAGTGTTTATGCAAAACATTTCTATCAGTTCTGCAAGCGTGAATTTTTCAGACCGGTCAAGTCTTCAAACTCAGCCTAACAAGCCAGATATCTATATGGGTCTGATTTCAGTTCAGTTTCACCACATAGTCAAAGTCTCTGCAATATATATCATCACAAGAAACCTTTAAAGGTACATTTATGAAAAACAAAAACAAGTTATTCACATAACTTGCTATCACTTGTTTTTTATGATCAATAGATGGCGTTTTACCAAAACCACCGAAACAAGTGTAAAATTTGTTTACATAAATGACAAAAGAGTCAGAATCAACTATCTCTTTCATTTGCTCACCCTCAGATCAGCTGATTTCAAGCTATTTGCTATCATCAGTGAAGGATAGAGTTAGAAACTAGATCTAAACACTGACTCCAAGGGTTTATGCAAAACGTTTCTATCAGTTTGCAAGTGTGAATTTTTCAGACCGGTCAAGTCTTCAAACTTAGCCTAACAAGCCAAATATCTATATGGGTCTGATCTCAGTTCAGTTTCACCACATAGTCAAAATCTCTGCAATATATATATATATATCATTGCAAGAAACCTTTAAAGGTACATTTATGGCTTGTTAGGCTGAGTTTGAAGACTTGACCGGTCTGAAAAATTCACACTTGCAAACTGATAGAAACGTTTTGCATAAACACTTGGAGTCAGTGTTTAGATCTAGTTTCTAACTCTATCCTTCACTGATGATAGCAAATAACTTGAAATCAGCTGATCTGAGTGTGAGCAAATGAATGAGATAGTTGATTCTGACTCTTTTGTTGTTTATGTAAACAAATTTTACACTTGTTTTGGTGGTTTTGGTAAAATGCCATCTATTGATCATAAATAACAAGTGATAGCAAGTTACGTGAATAACTTGTTTTTGTTTTTCATAAATGTACCTTTAAAGGTTTCTTGCAATGATATATATTGCAGAGACTTTGAAAATGTGGTGAAACTGAACTGAGATCAGACCCATATAGATATCTGGCTTGTTAGGCTGAGTTTGAAGACTTGACTAGTCTGAAAAATTCACACTTGCAAACTGATAGAAATGTTTTGCATAAACACTTGGAGTCAGTGTTTAGATCTAGTTTCTAACTTTATCCTTCACTGATGATAGCAAATAGCTTGAAATCAGCTGATCTGAGGATGAGCAAATGAAAGAGATAGTTGATTCTGATTCTTTTGTTGTTTATGTAAACAAATTTTACACTAGTTTCGGTGGTTTTGGTAAAATGCCATCTATTGATCATAAATAACAAGTGATAGCAAGTTATGTGAATAACTTGTTTTTGTTTTATATATATATATATATATATATTTCATATATATATATATATATATATATATATATATATATATATATATATATATATATATATCACATACTCCTAAATTGAACACTTTACAATGCAATTTAATATACAATAGAGTTTATTCTTTCTTGCTTATACTTTCAATTGCCCAGCAGTTATCATTAGAACTACCGCATATAAATATATATAACCATGCAACTAATGCTCATCTATACATACTTATATATATATATATATATATATATATATATATATAAAACATTATAAACAATATCCTACATTATAAACAATATCCTATATTATTAATTTTTATAGAATATTGTTTATAATAAATTTATGTGTAGTTTGTATGTATAGATAAGAATTAGTTGGATGGTTATATATACTTAAATGTTGTTGCTCTGATGATGACTGCATGACAGTTGAAATTGTAAGCAGGAATGAATACATTTTATTTCATACTAAATTGTATTATAAAGTGTTAAATTAAAGAGCATATGATATGCCATTTATTGATTAAAAAACATGCACTGTCAATCCATCAATATCTGGAATCTTCCATAGCTTTAATGAAGTTATTTTTATTTTGCAATGGTTTCCTTTAACAATGAATGCAAAATACTATTTGTCAAACATTAATTATTCACTTACTTCCAAATAGAGTATCTGTGCACTTATTTCTTTATAAATATTAGATAATTATCTGGAATTAAAAAGGGTTCAAAATACAAAACAAAATTGCAAAGATAATAATAATGTATCAGCTTCCATTTTTTATGGCCATAATAAACCATGTATTTATGGTTTTAATTTCAATTATAATAATGTAAAAATATTTGCAAATAACAATAAAAGGAAAATAAAGGAAGCTATCCTAATATATAAATAGAAGCAAAACTTAATCAATAGGTAGGCAGCAAATATTATGATCATAGAATTAGGGAAGGTTAACCTTTCAAAGTATTAGTTGACAAAGACTACGAGAATAGTTGAAAGCACTCCTAAGTTTGATTATTTTTTTGTCCTTTTCAAAACTTTGATTATTGTATTTACTAATATTTAATTATAATATTATATATATATATATATATATATATATATATATATATATATATATATTAGCATAACCTTTAATCTTGAACTTCTTCTTTCTTTTAAAAAAAAAACATTTCATGGTCTGATTACTAACTGGTTTTCAGACATTGATAAACATTGTAAAATGAATATTATAAAAAACAGAATTAGAAGAGCAATATTGATATGTTCTAGTGATTTATTATTGGAGAAAGAATTAGAATTGATAAAAAAGGAATGTTATTTAAATGAATATCCAAATAAGATTATTGGAAAAAATTTTTCAGATTATAATTTGAATTTAATTAAAAAGAAGATTAAAGGGGAAAATAAAATTGATAATAAAGTTAATAATATTAATAAAATTTACATAGGATTTAAAGTATCAAAAAATATTTTTATTAGGATTAAAAATATTTGTAAAAAAATTAATAATAAATTTAACATTAAATTACTCCCAGTATATAAAAAAAAGAAAGATTTAAAAAAGCTGATTAATGTTAGTGAAAAGAATGATATGCTTGAAGCTATGAAAGGTGTATATATGATAAAATGTTTAGACTGCTGGAATGTTGGTAAAAGTATTTCTTATATTGGAAATACAAAAAATAAGTTAAAAACAAGATTAAAACAACATTTATCTGATAAAAAATCTGCAATTTTTTTTCATAAGTGTAAATCTGGTCACATTAATTACAAAATAGAACTTTTAGAAACAGTAATTAATTATAAAGAAAGATTTTTAAAGGAAAATTTTTATATTAAGGAATTTAAACCATATATGAATAAAAAACTAATTGATTTTATAAAAAATAAAAACTAGTCACATTATTTACAAAAAAAAAAAAAAAATAGAACTTTTAGAAACAATAGTTAATTATAAAGTAAGTTTTAAAAAAAAAAGAAAAAAAATTTTATAGTAGGGAATTTAAACAATATAGGAATAAAAGAAAAAAACTAATTGATTGTTGTGGGTGATGGGACTGGTTTTTGAGATATTTTATCTAAATATAATTTAAACAGAGTGTTTTAAATAGAAGTTTAAATTGTAGATTGTTTTAAATAGAGGAAGGTAATGTTCTAATGTTTTATATTAAATTTATGTTTTTGTATTGAGAAGATTTGAAATATATGTAGAGTTTAATGATTGTATTATGTTTTATTTTATTTGTTTTATTATTTTTTATATTTTAGTGGCTTGAAAAAGACTATAAGGAAGTAAATAGTCGAAACGTTGCTCTTGATATTAATTTCATATAGTCATAATAAAAAAAACAAGTTTTTTAAAGAAAATTGGTTTGTGATTTTATATTTTGATGAATATTATATATATATATATAAAATTAAGAGCATGCTAATAGCTCTAAACAAGCTTTTTTTATTTTTTTATTTATGATAAATGCTACTACAAGAGAAGGCATTCAAATCATTTTTATCTTGGATTGTCCCCATCCCCATATATATATTAATTAACTACAGAAATATCTAATGACTTATACACACTATATGTGTGATAAGGATTTAAGTTAAAATTATATGGATTAAGTAAGTTCATTTACAATGCTTACACATGTATTATTATGTCCACATATTAACTATGATATATACATAAGTGGTTTCCTTTTCAACTTATAGCAGAAATATCTAGTAATATATATATATATTTGTATTTACTGTGCCAATACTGTACCAGACCATACCTCCCTGAGGATTTCTATTTCTAATCTTGCACCAAGCATGAGTGACCCAGATTTAACAGGGAAAGAAATGGATACCAATTTATCCAATTATCTGTACTCATATATGTTGGTACTTCCAGCTAAACTGATAGAAAGAGTGAATTAACCAGACTCTGCCAGTTGAAACCCCCCTTTAGTTGATATCTTACTCGAATGCTCGAATGTTTAGGACCTACGCCAATTACACACCTTTGAAAAGTCTATTTACAGATAACTTTTGCATGCCACTTCTAGAAAAGAATAAAAATAAATTTTTCCCCCTCCCAGAAGGGTGTGCAATACCATATGTCCAGCGGAGCATGAGAAAAAGATCTAACACCGGTAGAGCGATATACTGTGTGGCTAGCTCAGTCACTCTAGATCTAGGGTCTTCAATGGGTAAGTCAAATGATTACTACAGGTACGTGGTTGATAAGGAAAGAATACATTTTATCAAATAAATAATAATACAAAAATGAAACAAGTCTAATATTATGATTAAATATTTATTTAATCCCAAATACCTACAACCGTTTCATACTTAAAATGATAAAATAAATAAATGAATTATTATCACAACCCATATATATATATATATGATTGCTTTGAAATAGAGAAATATATATAAATACAATTTAAATGAATATGAAAATAGATAAACTCCTAAAGCTATTTACAATACAATCTTTCATAAAGAGTGGCAGTGGTCTGAGCTTTTTACCCTGTAGAAATAAGTTGTACTTTGTGTGATGTGATGTACAGATATTTTTAGATGAGATTTTCGGTTATATAGGCATACACTTTTACTCAGGACTTCACTAATTTCATATTTTTCAATGTCAATAAGGTTGCATTAGTTCAGATACCATGTAGTACTCAACATGAGGTACTGTATCTAGTTGCCTTTTGCGATAAATTCTTATACATGTGTATACGTGCAGCACAATTATACACCTACTACTATTCTAAATATAAAGTTATTAATGGACTGGCTTATGGGAAATTTGCAATTAATAAACCTCTTTTGCACTCATCACAAGGTACAGCCATGACAAAAAAAAATAACTTAAAAAAGGATATATGGTTAAATACATTTTAGATATTCAACATGAGATATCGTATTTACCGAATATTATAAGCGTGTGTGTGCATATATACACATGTATATTTATGTATGATGAATCTCAGGAGTAACAACAAGAGGAAAATGAATAGCAACAAAAAAGAATCTCATTGCAACCTTTGTTGAAAATACTAGAATTTGAAATAGAAAAATTGACTCAAAAGATTTAAGTAAAAGCTTTATCATTTATGGCCATAATAACCGTAAATTCAAATATACATATGGGAGAGACAATTCTCTCTTTTTTAAATGATTAATAATAATAAAAAAATAATATATTTAATCGGAAATATCAGAGTTAATTATTTCAATATTAATATTTTTAAAAGAAACTTATGTAGGCATTTTCATCTTCTCCAGACTGGGCTTGGCTCTGAGTGGCTTCAATTCAACTGGCTGTGCGGTGAGGAGTTCATCTTATTCAGGCATAAGCAAGGTGGCTTTTTTCATCATCATGGCCAGCTGGAGCTGGCATGATCACACCTTGGCAGCTTGGGACAGAGAAAGGGTGGTGCAACAGCTGGTTGTCTACCCCATGGTCATTTTACTGGAATCTCTAGTATATTGCTTCATATCTTCTTTTTTTATATATCTAATAATAATTAGGATTATTAATAAATTTTTATCTGCTGTCTCGAATGGTTACTCGAATCCACAAAAAGACAAGAGTTCTTAAAAGAACTGTATAATGGATGTGTTCTTAAGAATACCACTAATTGTCTAGTCCATAAATTAATCTCTGAGTAGCTGTATGATTGAATAATTCTGGAGCCAAAGTAGTGAATGACTTGCCCAGAATGACTGCCAAAGACAGAATGAATCCCACAGCATTATCAATCCCACTCATAAGAACCAATTCAGATAGCCCTCTGAGAAGTATGAATCAGCCAATTCTTTTAATTTAGCTTATCATTTAGATTATAACATTTCTTACAATTTTTCCGATTAAATTCTACATTTCAGAGTTTGATATAATGTTTGTTTTCCATCTTGAAAAACCCAGACCACTTGATTACAGCTATTATTACTCAAAAAAGAAGAAAAAGATAACATTTTAATTATAGCATTATCAAACATTTTGCTTTTGATCAGATTTTTGCAAAAGCAATTAACATTCTTTGCTTATGGAATAAAATTACAATCTTTAGAAAAGTTGATAAAAAAATATACAAGTATGTTGGAACAATTACTTTAATTATTTCTTTTACGAATATGTTCCAACAACGTGATCTTTTTTGGTCAACACAGTTTGCCTTTCTCTATTTGAATTTTTCAGAGAAAAGTAAATACATAAAATGATATATATATATAAAATGTACAAAAAGGAAAAAAATTTCCATGAGTTTATTATATATGTACAACATTTTAAATTGGTGTGTGGGGGTATTCTACTGCTCAGACCCAACCTCCATTATTAATCTAGCACATTTTTATATTTGTTGTGCTTAATACAGACTTTGTGCAAGGCCATTTGATAATATCTGGCACAATATTAAAAACTTAAAAAATAATAGATACTTTTTTTATATATTAAAATTTTTTATTGACTGAGCACTAAAAAAAATCATTTCTTCAACCACAATTGGAGTTTTTAGATTTAACTCGAAATAATGAAAGGAGTGGGGGGTAACAAGGAATTGACTTAATTAATTTCTGGAACACCCTTTTTTTTTTTCCAAATTAAGTCTAAAGACACAAATTGTGGTTGAAAAACAATTATTTAATTTTTTTTAGTGCACAGTCAATAAAAGCATTTAATATAAAAAAATATTTATTTTATTATTATTTTTAAATTATATAACAGAAAATATTATGTATATATTTATTTACTGTTCATTATTAATAAGTTTTGAATGAGGATAAATTGAAATGCTTCCTACACTTAATAGAACCTAAAATCAGATAGAAGGCATCCATTTAGGGCATCTGTTCTAATCAAATAAATATTAATTATGCAATAATTTGTTTTCAGGTATTCATTTAATAATAATATTAATAAACATGGAAAAGCAAAATATATTAAGGAAATTTTGCTGATATATATATAATTATTCAAAACAATACAATAATTAATACAGTAAAACAATATTTAAAAAAACAAACAAATATATACCAACGTAATTATGTTTTTGATTTTGATTTTAATAAAGTTAAGATTTTGTGTATTGAAAGAAATAATAATAAATGCAAAATTAAAGAAGCTATGTTAATAAAAAGTGAAAAGCAACAGTTGATAAACAGACAGGCCGCCAATATAAAAATTAATGAATTGTGGGAAAATTGATGTATGACGTATTACTTTTTGTTTACATTTGTAACGTTTTTTTCTAATACAATTTGAATCTAGTTGACAACGACTACATAGATAGTTGAAAGTACTTCTATTAAATTGGTATATATTTGTTTTTTTTTAAATATTGTTTTACTGTATTAATTATTGTATTGTTTTGAATAATTATATATATTTTATTATAATTGGAATACAGACATTGATTAATAATATATATATATATATATATATATATATATATATTATATATATATATATATATATATATATATATATATATATATATATATATATATAAGTACACAAATTGTATGCAAATGCATATGCTCATATGCTCATAATATTATTATATGGCAATTTCATTTACAAATTAATAATAAAAAATAATTAATGTTGTATGATAAATTTTATTTTTTTATAATTAAAAATAATTTTACATCAAAATAATTCATTCTGATATAACATAAAAATATAACTTTTAAAATTATATATACTAAAAGTATTGATCACTTTATTCTAAAAATCATGTGTGGGAATTGTTCATGTTTTTCTTTCTATATATAAAAATACTTTTTAAAGTAGAACTATTATTTTTTTAAAAATTGTAAGATAAATTATAAATCATATTAATATCTGAAAGTAGGAATTTTCTTTTCTACAAGATGATATTAAAAATAAAAATATTAAAAATTATATTCCAAAATAATATTTAAATTTCTTAATTAACATTGCAATCAATTGGAATTATGATTGAAAATATCACATTCCTCATATTGAATTCTAAGTATATAGATAATACTCTGTGGATAAGCAAGCATCATTTTAAAGTTATTATATAATCAATGTAACATCACATAAGTTATAACTTTATTAATGCCTGAGTGTGCTCCTGTAATTTTTTAAAATATTAATATTATCTTGCATTTTATCTATTTTTATTAAAGTTTATTCAGATTTTATTGGATAAAAATATTTGAAATATGTTTTTAATAATTACATTATAATATTAATGTTAATATGCATATAGATATGTGTTTGTCTACTAAATGTGATTTTTTAATTAATTGTTTTTGTCAATGTATTGTTATTTATGCTGCATACTAACTAAGTTTATAATTGTTATTATAAATATATGCACATGTTTAATATATACCTATTAAAAATATTTATATGTTGCATATATGTGTGTTGAAATTATGTTTTATATAAATTCAGTATTATTCATAAAAGTGCCTTAAATCTAATTGTCATATATATAATAACTCAATAATACATAAAATATGTAAACAATAAACCACTTTATTTTAAAAGATTTTTTATAAAAGCAAGAATGTAAAGAAGTACATAATAAATATGTAAAAATTCTTTTTTCTTTACTAAGACAATGAAATTAATGGATAAAATACAGTTTTGGATAAAAAGTAAAAGATATTATTTTAATTTAAAAAGAATTTAATAATATGTATTGATTGTAGCAATTAGACTAATGAATGTTATAAATAATTTTATAATTATTCAGTTTTACACAGGCATGATGATGAGATTTAAATGTCATTTTAAGAAACCAAAAATAATTAAAAGACAAGAAAAGAAAATAGATGTATAGTTATAATAGAAAATTAAATGCCATATTTAATTAAGAAAATAGTTGAAGGTTGTGGAGGGAGAATAAGAAATGACAAAAACAAAAAATAATAATGCTTTGATAAAGAAAAAAGAAGAAATTTATATTTATTAAGTTCCAAAAAAAAATAAAAATAGATCTTAGTTAGTTGTTTAGAAATACTATTAATTGTACATTTGATTGTGGTCATCATTTAATTTTGGAATAAATAAATAAAAAAATCTATTTTACTAAGAAAATAAAAATATCTCAGTAATTACTATATTTACATTTACAAATGTAATTTTTGTGCACTCACAACTTAAACACCAACCACTTCAGATAAATACATTAATGATTATTACTAATTATTTATTAAATTAGAGATTATTTTAGCTCAGATATTAACTTTAAAACTTACTTAAAAGTTATATTTATTTTATATATATCATTAGACTTTAATTTGCAAGTTTTTATTTTCTACAATCACAACTTTGTTATCACCACTTCAGATAATTACATGATTGATTATTAATAATGATTTTAACTTTTCAAATATTTTTATTCATATATTTTCAAGAATGTGTGGTGGAAGAAAAATTTTAAATGCATAAACCTTTTCACCTATTATTTCTTTTTTCTTTTGTTGTTATTGTTATTTAAAATTGATAAAGAATATGAAAAGTTTTCAACAAATTATATATATTGTAACGATCCGGAGAATGGTGACTTAACGTAAACTGCATTACAGGGCGCCATCTAGGCATTTGAACCTAGAAAAATTTATAAAGTAGGCAGATACGTAAGTCAAAAAAAAAAAAATTTTTTTAAATATTTTGGTTCCGGTCGTTAGCCCATGTCACTAGCTCAGGGAGTAGCAGAGATTTAATAATATCATATCTTCTCTAATTAGATGTCAACATTAAAAAATAAATAAAATAAGCCACTGCCAGAAATTAACATACAAACATTTATTTATGCACATATATATAAGATTTAAAATTATTTTAGTATTAGTTTTACATTTTAACATTTAACATTATTTTTAACTTTGATTTTTGACTTTAATTTACCTTTAATTATTATTACATTCTGATTTTACATTTTAATTAAGTTCGCACAGATGGGATTATAAAAGCTTGTTATAATAAGTTGCTATAGATCGGTTACATAGATTACACGGTTAAAAACATTCCAAAGTAAGCATAAGCGATCAAAATATAAAATTATTGATTACTGACAATTGCGGAGGGAAATTTATATGTAACCCAATAGTATTCACCATAAGATACTTGCATTGTCACCAATAACTTAAAAGACATCCGAATAAATACATTTTTAGATACTCACCGTAAGGTATCATTATTTATCGAATGTCTATATATTTTGATCAAATATGAAAACGCAAAACATAGTTAACCGATAAACAATCCATGCAAGCGTCTATAAACAACTTAAATTTAATGCATTTTTATTTAGAATCGAGTCTGAATACTATATAGATTTGCATTGAAATTAAAATATTCTATCCCTATTTAACCTTAGGCTAAAATTCGCAGTCAAACTGGCATCAATCCATCTGATACATCGATGTATTCAATGTAATACGAAATACGGCAGCACCAAAAGAATTAAGAAAAGACATTGACTCTCAATCAGATAGGAATATTACATCTATCTAACGAGAAGAACAATAAAAAAAAACTCCATAGAAAGGAACTGCGTTCTCCGTCTTATAATTCCTTCCATAGGCAAACGGGTGAGTGCGGCGTATATATAAACGATTCTGCCAGTAGCGAATCTCCGATCACATTTACTAACTACATCAATATATCCAATCCATTGACCCAATCTAACAACGACATAAATAACCTAAGATTACCCTCCCCTAATATAACTTTACAAATCTATACAGCCATTCATGCCCGACTTAAGTTTAACATTTTTATAATTAATTTAACGGAAAACAAAAATCATAATAAAACTTAAAGAACAAAAAATATATAAATGGAAATGATTTTACAAAATAAATACATTAAATAAAATTATAACTAATTAATAAATAATATCGGTCAGATAGAATAATATTGCAATTATTTAAATCTGGAAAGTTTTTACTTTACTGTTCATAAATTTTAAAGTTCTTACGGTTATTTAAATAGTTCATCTTCATATATTCCTTGCCGTTTGAATGTGAATTCCCACGTCGTCCGAAGATTGGTATCCTGTTGGCCGATTTATTTATCCATCCGGAGATTTTTTTAGTGTAGTTGGTCCTCAATGTAGAAACGATGGTTCATTTTTCTTCCTTTCTTAGCAGAACTGAAGGGATTGAAGCTGTGCATCTTTTTCAATCCCCTCAGCACTAACACCTAGCTGTTACATCATAATAATCATCAATAACTAGTCACTGATTAATAATTTCCAAATTTTCCTTTTATATTAATGTGAAGGATTGAATTTACATTACGTCACCGATGCGATGGTCCTTTCGCTGCGGTCCGATTCCATAGGGATTTCTTCTTATTTGCTAACAGTTTTTATTGTTTTCTTATCTGACCGGTGTTTTTACATTTAAAATGCCGAAGGCTGGTTTACATTTAACTAATTAACAATCATTTCCATTTTTGATTAATTAACCTGTTTTCCAAATCAAAAATATATTTAAAGATAAATTTAAAGATATAATTTTATCTCCAAATCTTTTTAAAATTTACTTTTTCTTTAATAAATTTTTATTTTAATAATTTTTCATTATCTGTGCGATTTAATATATAAGAGTTTAAGATGATATTTAATTTCAATTTTTAATTCTTAAAGAAAATTTTTAAATGCGAACTTTTTAATTTACTTTCATGTTTAATAAATTTAAAAAAAAAAAAAAACAATGTAACGAACGTCTGTGCTCGTTACATATCAGTAAAGTTACTTAAAAAAAAAAAGATCAAAAAAAAATATATATTTTACTTAGGGTTAGTAATTACGGTACACGATTAACAAAATTTACAAAACATTTGGTTAGTATAAAGACTATATACAAAAAGAAAAGGAAAATGTTGACTATCGCCTACCCAAGGACCATTTACGTTTACACCTCCTCCCCCCGACAATTCTATTTTATTTTATACATTTTATTTTTACACACGGCATGACAAGCAAATTTTATAAATTATTTATTTAAATAAGGTTGCATTGAGATAAATATGTTTTAAGAAATAATGGGTTTAAACGTGTATATTTGCAGCACAATTATAAACACCACCAACTTATTTATGACTGATTGAAATGCATACATAGGGTTACACTGAAGTAATTCCCAAAGGTACTCATCGTAAGGCACCACATTTCGATCATAAACTTACGTGGCTGTGCGCACCTATACACCTAAAAGCATAATATATATCAACAAAAAAAAACAAAAAACATATCAATTGCAACCTTTTGACTTTTTTTTTTTTTTTTAACAAAATTTAGTTTTAAAATTATTTATATGTTCTCGTGTTTAATATATATGCGCAATTTCTCTCTGGCAGTGCTTTTATCAAATTTAAAGTATACGACTTTATGTAAACAGATAAAAATATTTCATTTTGACAAAATTTGCTCAGGGTATTTGTGGTTTATTAAAGATCGGCCCCACATTGGGCGCCAGTTGTAATGATCCGGAGAATGGTGACTTAACGTAAACTGCACTACAGGGCGCCATCTAGGCATTTGAACCTAGAAAAATTTATAAAGTAGGCAGATACGTAAGTCAAAAAAAAAAAATTTTTTTTAAATATTTTGGTTCCGGTCGTTAGCCCATGTCACTAGCTCAGGGAGTAGCAGAGATTTAATAATATCATATCTTCTCTAATTAGATGTCAACATTAAAAAATAAATAAAATAAGCCACTGCCAGAAATTAACATACAAACATTTATTTATGCACATATATATAAGATTTAAAATTATTTTAGTATTAGTTTTACATTTTAACATTTAACATTATTTTTAACTTTGATTTTTGACTTTAATTTACCTTTAATTATTATTACATTCTGATTTTACATTTTAATTAAGTTCGCACAGATGGGATTATAAAAGCTTGTTATAATAAGTTGCTATAGATCGGTTACATAGATTACACGGTTAAAAACATTCCAAAGTAAGCATAAGCGATCAAAATATAAAATTATTGATTACTGACAATTGCGGAGGGAAATTTATATGTAACCCAATAGTATTCACCATAAGATACTTGCATTGTCACCAATAACTTAAAAGACATCCGAATAAATACATTTTTAGATACTCACCGTAAGGTATCATTATTTATCGAATGTCTATATATTTTGATCAAATATGAAAACGCAAAACATAGTTAACCGATAAACAATCCATGCAAGCGTCCATAAACAACTTAAATTTAATGCATTTTTATTTAGAATCGAGTCTGAATACTATATAGATTTGCATTGAAATTAAAATATTCTATCCCTATTTAACCTTAGGCTAAAATTCGCAGTCAAACTGGCATCAATCCATCTGATACATCGATGTATTCAATGTAATACGAAATACGGCAGCACCAAAAGAATTAAGAAAAGACATTGACTCTCAATCAGATAGGAATATTACATCTATCTAACGAGAAGAACAATAAAAAAAAAACTCCATAGAAAGGAACTGCGTTCTCCGTCTTATAATTCCTTCCATAGGCAAACGGGTGAGTGCGGCGTATATATAAACGATTCTGCCAGTAGCGAATCTCCGATCACATTTACTAACTACATCAATATATCCAATCCATTGACCCAATCTAACAACGACATAAATAACCTAAGATTACCCTCCCCTAATATAACTTTACAAATCTATACAGCCATTCACGCCCGACTTAAGTTTAACATTTTTATAATTAATTTAACGGAAAACAAAAATCATAATAAAACTTAAAGAACAAAAAATATATAAATGGAAATGATTTTACAAAATAAATACATTAAATAAAATTATAACTAATTAATAAATAATATCGGTCAGATAGAATAATATTGCAATTATTTAAATCTGGAAAGTTTTTACTTTACTGTTCATAAATTTTAAAGTTCTTACGGTTATTTAAATAGTTCATCTTCATATATTCCTTGCCGTTTGAATGTGAATTCCCACGTCGTCCGAAGATTGGTATCCTGTTGGCCGATTTATTTATCCATCCGGAGATTTTTTTAGTGTAGTTGGTCCTCAATGTAGAAACGATGGTTCATTTTTCTTCCTTTCTTAGCAGAACTGAAGGGATTGAAGCTGTGCGTCTTTTTCAATCCCCTCAGCACTAACACCTAGCTGTTACATCATAATAATCATCAATAACTAGTCACTGATTAATAATTTCCAAATTTTCCTTTTATATTAATGTGAAGGATTGAATTTACATTACGTCACCGATGCGATGGTCCTTTCGCTGCGGTCCGATTCCATAGGGATTTCTTCTTATTTGCTAACAGTTTTTATTGTTTTCTTATCTGACTGGTGTTTTTACATTTAAAATGCCGAAGGCTGGTTTACATTTAACTAATTAACAATCATTTCCATTTTTGATTAATTAACCTGTTTTCCAAATCAAAAATATATTTAAAGATAAATTTAAAGATATAATTTTATCTCCTAATCTTTTTAAAATTTACTTTTTCTTTAATAAATTTTTATTTTAATAATTTTTCATTATCTGTGCGATTTAATATATAAGAGTTTAAGATGATATTTAATTTCAATTTTTAATTCTTAAAGAAAATTTTTAAATGCGAACTTTTTAATTTACTTTCATGTTTAATAAATTAAAAAAAAAAAAAACAATGTAACGAACGTCTGTGCTCGTTACAATATATATATATGTAACAATAAAACTAATTAATATAACAGTAATTAACTATTATATACACTCTTTCAATTTGTAGAAGTACTTTTGGTTAATTCCTTAACCCTCTTCAACTGCTGAATTAACAAAAAGTACTTCTGTGGATTGAAAGACTGTATGGAATAGTTAATTACCATTATATTTATTGTTATTACAATAGGTTTTTAATTAATGGGCATTATATATATATATATATACATAAACACCACTCATAAATGAGTTTGGCCATTCTAACTCCAAAAAACAAAAAGTGTAGAAAAAAAAAACCACCTCTAAAAGTGAGTTTTATGTTAACAATACAAAGTCAATCTGTGATCCACAAATATATTCACATGTAAAACTTGCTGGTCTATTTTTTTGTTTACTAATAGCTTATTATATCTCCTTTCAATTTTTTTAACAAATTTTTGTTTTCTGAAATACTCTAACACTATGTCTAATTATAGCTTATCAATGGATTCTATTTTTTGCCATATCTGACCACAATGACTTCAAGATAAGCCTTATAATATAGATGAAATATACTCTCCTACAAAAGTCATGCTCAAGTTTATCATAAAACACCCTTTTATGAAGTCTGATATTGTTTATTCATTTTACATGCCCATTCCAATGAAGATATAATTTTACAATAGTGAATTCTTTAGTATCACATCAAGTTGAAAAACATATTTATAAATTTTATGATCTTATTACTGTATTTTTAAAATTTTACAAAGAAGAAAGTGAAACATTTCTAATGCCTCAATACTGGACTCATGGGGTTTGAGTATTTTAGATCCATACAGTAAATTAGATAATATAATGGGTCCATATATAGCTAACTTACTATCAGTAATTATTTTCTATTTATGAAAAACTCCATTGCAAAAGCATGATATTGGAGCCTATGTTGTATTTAAACATCGAAGTCCACATTTCTGCTTATAAAATTACCAAGCTATTCAGAGACTGATTTAAGTTCTCAAATAGATAACCATTCAAGCTGAAAGTTGCTGAAGACTTTTTTTCTGTCATTAGTAGATAAAGAATTTGAGTTTTTTGAATCCTAATTAATAAGCCAATGTTTTATATGTTTCATCCAAATATTAAAACCATTTGTTAAATCAACTTTTAAATTCATAAGAAACAGCACAATCCTTGCATTCTTTAAATCCATAATCCAAGAAAAGGAAGTCTCTGTTTTCGTTTTTAATAGATTCAAGTTAAAAATTACATAATCAAACCAGTATTTAACCTTGTTCACGTCAAATTTAGCCAAATAAAGAACACTGTCATTAAATAATGTTGGAGCCAGTATAACATATATTGGTTTGATGACAGTTCACATTTTAAAAGCCTCAAATTTTCCACCTATATAATAAAACTTCTTCTCTGTTCCTCATATAGAAACTGCAAAATTTTTAATGAATAACCAACTAGTGCCTAACAATTTTATAGACTTGTCCTATTAACTGAATAAAATGTTTTGAAAATATAAAAGCAATATATAAATCATTCCTTTATTCCTCACACTTTTTTTGTATTTACCTTGCAATAAAAATCATGGTCATAGTGATTATTGAATTTCTAAAATATGAGCCTCTGCTAATTATTCATCTATAACTAGAAGCAAACAATTTAACAAAATTCTTAAAAGTATCTTATAGTGATATTTCACAATAATCATTACAAACTTGCCAATTCCCTTTGCTTTTAAAAATTGGAACAATAAAAGTTATTTTTAAGGTTGTGTGGAATAATTTCATGAGTTTACATATTCCAAAACAATTCCAATATTTTTAAAGATAACATATCACTATACTGTGAAACTTTTCTATGTATTTCATTTATAACTGCAGTCTTTTAATTTTTAAGATTACAAAGATCCAATTTTTACTTTACTATACAGAATATCTTTATCCAAAGATAAATAAGTACATAAAATGAATATATCCTTAAAGATTGTAATCTTGGCTTTTGTATCATTATTCAAAAGATGAAAATACTTATTTCAGCTGTTCGAAATATCTCATTATATAAGAGAATAGTATTGTTGAAATTAATAGGATAGTGATGCAATTTTTCATATCCATATGTTGCTTTTAGTACATCAAAAGAACCTAAATAATAGTCACATTAAGTGACTGACTATCTGTATCTTATTTGCAGTTTTAATTTACCACTGAAGTTGCAAGTTTAATCTATTATTCTGTCAAGTAGAAAATGTCATGTGTTTTATGACAGGTCATTATAATAAGATTATTATCAAAACACCAATCATGATTTTTCTTTTTTGTAAAACAAGAGTAATTTTACTTGTATCCATAACACACTTCTTAAGAAAATTTCATGATTTAGTAACATTACAATCACAAGTGTCTGAATTTTAAATTTTAGTGTTTAATAGCTGTTTAAATTTAGTATGTATAGTAAATTTTTCTAACAATAAACATCAGTTTTCTTGGAAATGTAATTGAAATAATATCTATTTTCTAATGCAATTATCATTTTAATCTTGGAGTGTATTATTCTATGTTTTATCCAATAATCTGCATTTGGGTTTGCTCTCATAATATAAACTTCTCGTACTAATGTAACCCATTAAATGCCCTTGTTTTGAGAATGGATGTATTCAGCTTTTTTAAAATGGATTTTCCCCCTAAACAAAGTATGTGTGATAGTCCTGGCATATGTTGTGAACAAAATTATAAATGACAAGGCATTTGAATTTACAGCACCAATATTATTATTTTCAATAAGTTTTATTCAACATATATTATTTGTTGCATCATGTGCATTAAAGTTTTCAAGAAAAAAATTGATCTTTCAGTGGTATTGTTGTAATAATGCTATCCAGTGAAGTATAAAAAAGCTTTCCTTCTCTGAATTCTTTGAATGTGAAGTTGGAGCATTGACACTAATAAAATAAGCTTAAGTATTACTGTGCAATATGAGTGTTAACAAAATTAGTCTTTCATTAGTAAAAAGAGGGATTCCTGCAGTAAAAGATACTAAATTAGACTTCATAGCAAATCCAACACCATTCATCTACTTTTTCAAAATAATGTGTATCCATTCATATGCTCTATTGGAGATAAATTTGTTAAGATCAGTTATATCAATGTTAAATCTTGCCAGCAGTGCAGTTTTGTCTTCTGGCTTGAAAATACATTTATAATATTTAACAATTTAATGCCATAATTGTTTCCTCCTTTACCATTACTACTAATATTATTATTATTACTATTGTTATTATATAACTCTAGCACTATAATGCATAATCCAGGAGATGGGATAACCTAGCCAAACTGTGAGACATGCTATTTTTAGATTACCTTTCCTGGTCTCTTCCACTTTCTCAGAAGGCAGGGGACTCCTAAATAGAATTGCCTAAACATTAATTTTGCCAGCTATACGTTTTTTCTCACAGAAATCCAGTTCCAATCTTTCTTATAAGTAATTGTGTTGCTTAAGCATGATCAAAACTATGGACTGCCATCTTACTAAATCTGCCTCCACATTATTTCTCTCTTAATTTTTGAGGATTTGAGCTAAAAAGGAGAAAAGAATAGCAGTCAGGAAGGTTATCAATGTAGTTAAAGGATGAAAATGGCAATACTCATGTATTCCATTGTCACATATAATCTGGCTAATATCATGAGAAGCTCACAATGATCAGCTCAACAATGACTTAAGTAACAGTAAAATGAAAAAAGACAATCACAAAAGACTTTGTATTGGAGGCAGTATCTAATTTTTGATGGCACAACCTTATACTAGAGAGTGGCACTCTTTTTAGACACTATTTATTTGTTATTCACTGTTGGCATCTGTAAACACAGTAACCATTCCAAAAAAGATAAATAGAAGTTACATAAAATAAATTAAAGAAACGTTTTTTTCTTGTTGTTATTCTTTTAATAATATTAGAAAAAGAAAAAAAAGTTAGTCCTAAAAAGCTGGCTAGTATTAGAATAACAGAAATAAAATCTTTCCCCTTATTCATAAAATGATGGAAGGCAAACTTAAGTTATACAAGAAAACTAGACAAAAGAGCTGAAAGATGAATATAAAGATTTCTGATTACAATATTTTTAAAAGACTGACTAGCAAAAAAAAGACTACTTACTACTAAAAATAGATTATAAATTAAAAGCAATACTCAAACTCCTTTATACATGATAAAAACATTGAAACAATTTCTAATAATCTTAATAGATTTTTAGTGCTGAGTCACATTGATAAATGTGACTTTTATATTAAAGTTATAGATAATATTTTCAATACTTTTCTTCGCATGAAATGGCATTAATAATGCCATAAATTTAATACATATCAGTGACAGTTATCACAATTTTTCCTTAAAAATTACTTTAGTATTTAAAGTCATATTCTGCTCCCATTCGATATTAACTTAGAAGTAATACCCTCTAACTACTCTATTGCAGAGTCATCGATTGTAATCTTGAGTAATCAAAGAGGTTTAAATAGCAATGCTTTACTCCATTCCTCATGACTAGCTTCTGTAAAATTTCTTTCATCAATAAAAATCTATGTGTTTATAAAAAAATATTCTTAGTCCAGGAATGTGCACCAAATCATTACTATACAATGTCTATTATTTACTCAAGGTTATAAAGAATGCTTTATACTATAATAGAAGAAATTACTTTTTAAGGAATGTATAAAAGTTATTAATTTACATGATAAAAATATTGCCAGATCTGCTCATCGGAAGAAGAAACCATTCGGCATGTACTATTCACCTGCCCTTATCTCAGTCAGATTCACTGCCTTATCTATAAAGAGAACACAACCAACACACAAAATATATCATCCATCAAGCATGCCATCAAAAATGGCACCTTCTCCCTTATCAGATTGTCCATCTTCCTAAAACTTGCAATCAGGCTCATCATGTGTAAGCTCATTTTCATGCAAGGAAACCTCAATGCCTGCCAGACCTTCATCAAGCTATTCACCAAGATAAAGTAAAGAAATAAATTGTTAGCTCCTGAATGGCTTTTCAGAGACACCTGAACAAGTGTCTCCTTCCCAAGCACACAAACATTCACCTTGAGAAATTAAAAACACCCAAACTTACGCCATAATGCACCTGCCTAGTGCTACAATGCCAGCATAAGGTGCTAAGATTACCTGAATTCTTTGACTTACTTAACTCATGTAACAGGAATATTTCTAATAAATTTGTTTTTGAAATAAAAATAATAAATATTAATTCTATTAATTAAAATAAATAGCTAAAAAGAAATTAAATATAATGTTTTAAAATTATACTTTGTTTTGAAAAAAAAAGACAAAAACTTAAAAAGATAAATACCTCAAGCAATAAATTAATTCTTATATTGAGTCTAATTATTATCAACATTTTTAATCTAAAGTTTTCTTGTATTTTTTTCTATAAATCTCTTCACAAAATACTTCAAATACTAAATTAATTCTTTTATTTAGATTAATTATTAACATATTTAATCTAAAGTTTTCTTTGTTTTTTTCCTATAACTCTCTTCACAAATACAATATTTTTAATTGATATATTTAACAATCTCCAAGCTACCACAAATTCTTGGAACACATAAAGACACTTCTAAATGACAAATGACCTCCAAGATACATTTCATACTGCACCAGCACTCATCAGTTAATTTAGGCGACTATCTCTACATATATTTTATCATATGTTCATATTTATCAATATTAAATTATTACATTTTCATTTACAAGTGTCAAGCATACTCCACCCATAACTTTGACATAATCCACTCTAGATAAATACAGTAATGATTATCACTATTGATTTATTAAATGAGAGATTATCTTTAGTTCAGATATAAACTTTAAACATCAGTTAAATATTAATATATCTATTTTTTAATTAAACATAAATATATGAAGTAATTCCTTTTCCTTTCTTTTTTTTTAATGTATAATATCTTTCATAGAGGTATTTAATAACCTCCACACTACCACATATTCTTGAAATTCATGAATAAAGAGACTGGGTTAGTGGGTTCACTTCCTGGCTGATGCTATGACACATGAAAAAAATAAGAGATCTTTAAAAAAATGAATGATTCCCAAGATGCATTTTATTTAAATTAGCACTTATCAATTGGCCAAGATATGTTCAGTATTTATTACCAGTAAATCAAAATATAATATTGACAAAGTTGTGAGTGGAGTAAGTTTGACATTTATAAATCAAAATACAATAATTTACTATTGCTAGATAGTGAACATATAATAAGATATTTGTGAGAGATGGAGATCTAAGCCAATTGATGCTGGTTTTGCATAAAATGCATCTTGGATGACATTCGGTTTTTAGGTCTTTGTGTGTTTTTAAAATATGTGATGGGATGGCAAGTTATAAAATTAATCTATAAATAATATTACACATGAAGTTAGAGAAATTAAGTTGAATTACTCCGTGTGTGTGTGTGTTTAATTAAAACAAATATATTAATCATTAACTGAGGTTTTATGTTTATATCTGGGCTAGAGATAATGTCTAGTTTAATAAATAGTTAGTAATGATCATTACTATATTTTTCTAGACTGTATTGTGTCAATGTTATAGATGAGTTAATATTGATATCTGTAAATCAAATATACCAATAGTTTTTATGAATACTACTGAGTCCACTATTGATAAAACTTACAACTGACATTTATAAAACTATCCAGTCTATTTCTAAACAGAAAGAAGAAAAAACATTGGACAAATTAGTTAATATAAGATGTGATATGTTGGACTATTTCTATCATCTATGAGTAAATGGTGAATGTATAGAAAATTTTAAATTTTATTTAAATTTTTCATATACAACTTGTTAGTAAAACACACAAATAGACAACATAGGTTAGTAATTACAATGGAATCATAATGAAAACAAAAATTGGCATTCTTGGGCATTTTTGTGACAAGACTCCCTCAGAGCAAAGTAAAAACAACAGTGTATATGAAACTAAAACATCCTGGCAAGTACTTGGAATATACATCCAATCATACCAGAAGCACAAACATGTAATTGTACTATAACTACAGAACAGAGCAAAGGAGATTTGTTCAAAAACCAGTGATTTGGAAAAACAAAAAATTCACATAGAACAAACACTTATGAAGAATGCTTATCCATAAATGGTCATCAAAAAAACCTTTAATAGACAGCACAAAGAGACTCAAAAAGGAAAAATAATTATCAGTACAGTAGTATATTCATTTATACCAGAAATGACAGACAAGTTAAAAGAAATATGCAGTCAATATAACATTAGAACAGCTTTCCAAAGGCATACAACACTTTGAAGAATTAATACTTTTACTAAGCCTAAACTGGAAATGCTGAAGAACAAAACCTGCATCTATAAAATACTGTGTGAATGTGGATGGAAATATTATTGATGAGACCTCTCACCCTGTTGAACAGTAATTGAAAGAACACATGCTAATGGTTAAAAGAGAAAAAAACAGATGTCTACCATAGCAGACCATGTATGTACTAATGACCATATGTTAAATTGGGAAAGTACAAAAATATTGGATAAAGATGAAAAATGCACAGAAGGCAATTTAAGGAAGCAGCTCATATGATAATGGTAAATAATCCTATATGTCAACCCAGTGTGGCAATACACAATGTATGGAAGTATCTAATTAATCTTGTTATTAGGAAAAATTAATATTATAATAAATAAATAAAATATATTGAAGGGCTCAGGAAAAAATTGAAGTACTCAGGAAGATTTGAAACAACTCTCATATATAAATATATCAAATTTATACTATCTGTTGCTTTTGACAGAATAGCTCAGTTGGTTAGAGCATTTGCTTTAAATAAGATATTGAAGAATCTAAAGTTGCAAGTTTGACTTCTTTGTGAATACTGTCACTATGCATATCAGGTGAGCAATACCTGAAGATGAGTGGAGAATACTACTACTTGAAATGTGTGTAATTACTAACCTGTGTTGTTTATTTGTGTGTTATTATTGACAAGTTGTTTGTAATTGAAAAGTTTAAATAAACTTTAAAATTTTCTATACATTCAACATTCACTTATAGATGATGGCAATATCTCAAGATATCACATCTAATAATATACCATCATCACAAACCTTCAGGCAAATAGTTAATATGTGTATTAAAATTAATATTGAATAAATAATTGTTAATTATAATTTTAACAGTTATTTGTCTGATGCGGGAAAAAATGGAAAAATTAAAAATTTTTGCTCAATTATTTTAATTTTTTGTCAGCTAAGATATTACTAGATAAAAAAAGTTTAATAAAATTAGAGAAACTATTTAATTTTAGATAAACATACAGGACAAGAGATACAATTAGGTTTTAAAAAATGTTAAGAGATAAATGGACATCAATGCTGTTTGCAATTACTATCTACCTGCTTTTAGATCCACCATACATATATCAAACTATACCAGAATAAGTTAATTGATGGTTTTCCATAAAAGGTTAGAAATGCGAAAAATAAAAGAAATGTAAAATGTTTTAAACATGAAACTACTTTAATTATTTTATTAACTCCTGAAGTTATTATACTTTGTAAACAGACAATGATTGTAAATTAGAAACATAAAAGAATATAATTTATTTATAAACTTTCAGTAAAATATTAAGTTAATAATCTACTTAGACACTTTTAAAAAGAAATTAAGTTAATAATAAGAACAAACACAATTAAAAATAAATTGAATTAGAAAATCAAGAAGGACATAAAAAATTGAATACATAACATAAAGAAAAATAATTGTATTTTTTATAAAGGTAGCACAGAAGTTTAAACGTTTATTCATAAAATTTATAATAGGCTTTGATTGGCAATATTTAATGGAGAACATATTTATGCTGCATTAGTATGCCAATGCTTTACTATGTGCAATTTACCATGGCTTTACCTATTTT
This sequence comes from Epiperipatus broadwayi, assembly GCA_028023455.1. Classification (NCBI taxonomy): domain Eukaryota; kingdom Metazoa; phylum Onychophora; class Udeonychophora; order Euonychophora; family Peripatidae; genus Epiperipatus; species Epiperipatus broadwayi. The sequence goes on from JAQFVV010000394.1 coordinate 416,254, forward strand.
AAATTTTCAAATAATAATTTGGATTACTTGTGTTATTTCTGATAAAATACTGAAAGATTTTTATTGCCAAGTGGAAACCAGTGAAGGGAAGGCATTGGCCTTAGATAATACATTCTGATGATCCACCATCTATACAAATGTAAAGTAATAGATATTTTGGTTATTCACTTATCAATAAAACCATCCATTTTTCATCAAGCCATTGATCCAAATTTATGATAGTGTATAGAAGTTAAGTGCAAGATTTCGAAAAACAAATGAGACACATTTCTTGTGAATTTTTTAGTTAGACCTACAATATATATGTTGGAAAATATTTCTACAAGATGTGTCCAATGTATTTATCAATTACATTCATAATATTTTCAAAACATAACATTTTATATAAAGACTCATTTTATGTTTATTTTCAACATACATTTAAGCATGTTATTAAAACAGGCAAAACTCTCTATACGTATTGCCACCTAATGCAATCCAGAGGAATCAATGGATGCCAGAAGGCTTCTGAGAGCATTGTACCTAGATCTTAGGATCTAATGCAACCCTCCAGCAGCCACTTTTTATCTCTAGTTAACTACAAAACTATGAGACTTAAATTGAAAACACCATATTAGATGAGTAGGCACTAGATGGGGATTTTATGCACAAGCCTTCTGGCAACCATTAATTACTCTGGCTTGCACTGAGTGGCAATATGTATAGAGAGTTTTGCCTGTTTTAATAACAGTTAAGATCAAGCATAAGAAATAGTGATCATGTGAAGCATGTTATTTGCTATTCAATCATTATAATGTTGCAGAAATATATTAATTTCAAAAACTGTTTTCAAAGTAAATAATATTATTTCAATGTATTCAAACATATTATTTAGTTTTTAAAAAAATGATTTTTAAGAAGAAAAAAGAGGAACTTGAACTGTGTATAATGACTGTGCCAATAAGTATATCATATGTGCACATGGCACCAATGCATCTTAATAATGTAGAATAGTTTATTACTTTATAATATAATGTCAATTTGAGGTCTTAAAGTAAAATGTGTTTGTATTATGCCATTGCTTAATCACCTCATTTGTAAAGTAATATATTGTCATACTCTTAGGTGTAGGTTTTTAAAAAGATGATAGAAAAAAAAATCTTTATTGAATTTGATAATAAAAGGAAAAGTGCTTATTATATTAATTGATCTACATGAGATATGAATTACATAAGTAGATATATTATCTTATAAGATATAAGTATATACACAAAATGAAAAAGTTGGTAACACATTTTGCATTAAAAATAATAATCACTTAAAACAGGCACGCTGTTTAAAAAAACAATAAAATTAAGGTTGCAAAAAAGCATCAAAATATTACATTTATCATAAATTATTGCAAATTATAATGTAAATTAAACAATAAAACGAAATCTATATGAATACTTAATAAAAATAAATAAATTGAATGATAAAGTTCCTATGGATAAGGTTTATGTTTATACAGAAAACTGATTAAATGATAATAAAGACATTGACAAAGAAATCAAATAAGAATTTTTTAAATAAAACATAGAAATGCAGATTATTAAAGCAAAAAGCTGTTTTCCTATGTAGTTTTGGAAAAAATGAAAGAGTTGAATAAATAAAATTAAAATATTGAAATATTAAAAAAATTAAATCCATCAGATTTTGTTCAGGAGTGTTTTGTTTTTTTACATTATTTTTTATTATAAATTATTGTCAAAAGATGTTTGTATTTGAATTTTTAGAAAAGTGAATTCTAAAGTTTTTATTAAAGACCTTTACTCTGAAGTAAAGAGTGGACAAAAAACGTCTTTGCTCAGTCTTTGCTATTAAAATAATTAAAATTATTGAAAAAATACTTTAGAAGAATTTATAGGTTTTCCTAAAGGACAAAAAACAATATTCTGAAATTATTCAAAGCTTGCTATTGCTCTTTTTTTTTTAACAGACAAACCAACTCTCAATAATAAAACGTTGTTCCGCTCTATAGCATCTCTAATCAATGAATATACTAACATAAACAAAGATTCAAAAAAAAAAAATTCAGTGTTGGGAGGCTTACCAAATCATACATCAAACAGAACAAACAGGTCAAACATTACTAAATTTCTCTAATAGACATATTCGAGGGTTTAGGCTTTGGTTTTTTGGAACCTAAATACCTGGATTTTCTGATTAAAATTAATCTAGAAGCCTTGCCTACCAATTTTTTTCTTACCTTCAGAATAGGAATAATTAAGATTGGTCCAACATGCCCTCTGTGTCATCAAGCAGATGAAACTGCAATTCATCTCATCTTTCAATGTAAAGCTTTACAGCTCTGCAAGAACAAAATTCAAGAATTCACTAGATCCAACAGAGCCACATTATTTGATCTGATACATAGCATCAATAAAGGTATTTCTCCATTGATAAGAGTTACTCTTTTCCTCCTGTTTACTCTCTGGTTGACTAGATGCCACTTAGTGTTCAATTGTGGTTCAAATAGAAGCCTGTAATATTTTATTTATACTATCAACAAAATCAGAGAGAGACTGTGCAAGAGCACCTGCAGGCATTTATTCAGCCACCTGGAGCCTACTGAATATTTCAGATGCACTATAGAGCTTAATCATAATCAGACTAGAGCATTTACCATCTAAAGATTTAGGAACAAAGATAATAAAGTGCAAAGTGTCTAAAGTTTGATATATGGCCATATAAGGAGTTTTAGTTAAGTTAGCAGAATAATAGCATCATGATTTGGTCCATGAAGAAAGAACCAATGACTACTTGTATTTCTTTGTTAAAACATATAACATAATCTAAATAATAAAATTTTGCATTAAAAAAACAAAAACAAAATCAGACTTTAAAATAAAAATCACATCACTGAGAACTGAAGATTATAATTTTAAAAAAAAGTGGTCATTGAATAAATATTGGCTTAGGATAAATCCTCAGAATTGTAAACATTCCTGAACTATCCTAGTTTAATTCTTGTGAGACAATTTAAATAGGAGTAGTATTTCGTTCTTGTAATTATAATGATTTTAAAATTATAAAATTAAATTCTGAAAATATTAACAATTTTCATATTAATAATTTTTATCTATAGTTATTAAAGAAACCAATCATAATATAAAAAATTATATTATGATCATAAAATGAAGAATATGGTTTAAAAGCAGCTTTACATTACATTGCCATCTATAATAAACTTAAGAATTCAGTGATTTCCACATGGTTGTGCATTCAAATTTCTCATCTCCAAAATGGTTTTTGTCTTGATTTCCACATGGTTGTGCATTCAAATTTCTCATCTCCAAAACAGTTTTTGTCTTTTGCTTTATTAATGAGATTTGATACTAAAGCATCATGACCTTTGCTTATATCATACCTTTCAACATTTTTTTCTCACCATATGTTTGTAGTGCTTATTAAATCCCTATTAACTGTGGTACTATCCAATATGCACAGACTAGTTTATGGATTTCATCATTGAGAATATTTTGGAATGGAAGCAATGCACCATGATCTTTTGAATCTAATGCACATTTTTTGTAGAAACAATCTTCCAGTTTTTTTGTTTTACTATCAAGCTACTATCTCAAATTAAAAAAAAAACCAATGTTACTGTCTTCAATCCAAGACAAATTGATTCAATAGTTATATAGATCTGAAATCAATTCAGTATTCATATATTATGATGATCTTAGTTTTTTAATTATTATTAAAATCTATCATAATATATGAATACTGAACTGATTTCATAACTGTATAAGCAATTTGGCTTGGATTAAAATCATTAACATTTTTTAAATCTCAGATAGTGCTTCATATTAAAAATAAAAGTAAAATACAGCTAGAGAAATGGAGGATTACACCCTGTAGATCCAGATACTTTGTTTCTAGGCCCAAAAGGTCTTCATAGATGAAAACAATAGGTTAAAAACTAATGTGGGGATATTGGAGAGAACAGCACTGACTAGGATCTATAGTCACTACCATCTCACATCTATTGACTAATAAAGCTCACATTTAGTGACAAAAATGTGGTAAAAGAAAAAGTGAAGTTTGATTTTTGGATCTAAATATAAAGCAATTACACACCTAGTAACAATCTATAACTCCATTTTACTATTTGAGCTAAACTTCTGAAATTTTAAAATATTTTAGTGTTTTAATCTCAAGGCAAGTTAAACTTTTATTAACCTCAATTCTTTTCTATTTGAAGATATCCTTTCCTCCTGCCCAGAAATGTTAATAATATAAATAATTTGGTTATTTAAAAATATATAATAAAAACCAAGAACAGTTTTTTTCTCATGTGTCATAGTATCATCCGGAAAGCAAACCCACTAACCCTGGACAACTGCTTGTAAAGCAGCTGTCACTGACCTCTCAACCACCAATGCTTGATAGGAGCAATTTTATATTCTCAATGGTTCATGCAAGACATCAAAAGTAGAATACATTTATTAATAAATTATATCTTCATTATACTATATGTTTTCTTTCAGTTAAATATTTTTTATTGTTTTATATGAAATTATTGTAAACTCATATGGTTGAGTTCCAAACGAAGCACCTTATATAATTGCCAGAAGTCATTAAAATATATAAATGTTTGTGCTAGATTCAAATTATTGAGATGTTTTAATCTCACATTATCAATGTCAGTACAAAAATGTAAAATTAATTGGGGTTCAAATCAAATGCTTCTAATTAAAGAAAGTTAATAACCAGAAACTAGACTTAGATTTTGGATGTGGTACATTTATCAAATAAAAATTGATTATTTAGACTTGAAAAAGATGGCTCTAAAATATAAAAATAAAGTAAATTACTCTGTTTAACAAAAACATAAATCAATAGTTTTGAGTTCACATTAACTTTGAATTGACAAATCTGTAGAATAGTCAGTATATGTTTTATAATTTGACATTTGTCTTATATAATTTGCATCAAAAATAGGTTCAGATCATGTTTTAAAGATTATCTGGAGCATAAGATGTAGCTAATCCATCCTTTATTAAAGCTGTAGAAGATACATTTTATAACAAAAAATAGTTTTACTAAAAAAATTGTCAGTGTATCAGATATTACACAAAGCATTCTTCTGTTGATTCTTTAAGTTTTTTCACCAGAGTATTATATAACATCTATAAAAAATAGTTCATTGATTGTTTTGAACATTTTTTTAAACAAGGCTCATTACTAATTATTAATTAGTAGACATTTATAATATTTATATCAATTTTTGACTGCTGAATGTCAAAAAAACACATAAAAAAGATACAAAGATTTAAAAAAAAGAGTAATTGCTATTGTCCATAAACTACAAATATTTGCATATATACAATTGTGCAATAGTGTCCAATTGTTTCAGCAATATTTTTTCTGAAAAACTTCAATATTTTACATAATTATTGGCTTATTCTTTCAGTAAACTGAATGTTTTGTATACAAGTAAATATAGGAATTTTCCAGTCATATTCGTTCTCCACACCATCTCAAACAACATGCATGTGTAAAAGATAGATGATTCCAATTATATATATATATATATTTCATGCAGAATCAGAATTTATCAATTGGGCTAGAGCATAATCTCTCACACATATATACACCAGTGCTTGACTTATATTAAGATAGTAATTCCTTAAACATTAATGAAAGGCTTCAATATTCTCACTCTTTCAATTATTCAACAATCCATTTCATTGGGAAATCAATAATAGGAAGCTCAAAGCTCTTGATGGATTTAATATTGTAGTCATACCCATGTAGGCAGTACATCAATCTAACCCCTCATATTAATTGACCAATATATATATATATATATATATATATATATATAATATATATATATATATATATATATATATATATATTGATAAGAGAGGGATGGGCTGAATTAATACTATGATGTAATCTATTTTCAAGGCAATATGTAATTAGCTTATTCATTCAATATAATGAATGTTTTATAAATAAATAAACAAATCCAATAAGGGTTTTGAGGGTTCAATCATTGGTTTTCCAATGAAGTGGATAGTTAAAAGGGTGAAGATTGAAGATTGTCCATTACAGTTTAAGGAATTTGTATTTTAATATACGCTGAGTATCAATTTTATATATGTGTGGGATATTGTGATCTGGCCCTACTGATGAGTGCTGGTTCTGCAAGAAATACATATATTAGGAATAATCTATCATTTTTGCATATATGTGGTAATGTGTATCAGTTGTTTAAAATGGTGTAGACAAATATGACAGGAAAAATTCTAAGTTCAAATCCCATATAGGCTAATTGCATATTGCCTTTGAAATAGGTTACATCACAGTATAACTTCATCTCATCCCTCTCCTATTAATATATATATGGATATGTAATATCTGATAATGTGAGGGGTGAGATTGATGTAATGTCTACATAGATATGACTACAATATCACATCCAATAAGGAAATTCAGTATTCCACTGCTGGTTTTCCAATGAAATGAATGCTTGAATTGTGGAAGGGTGAGAAGATTTAAACCAGTCCATTAAATTTTAAGATATTGCTATCTTAATATAAGCCAAGCACTGATTGTATATATGTATGGGAAATTGTCATGTGGCTCAATTGATAAGTGCTGATTCAGCATAAAATACATATATTGGGATCATCTATTTTTTTGTATGTATGTGGTTATGTGTATCAGTTATTTGTGGAGTGAAGAATGAACATGACTAGAAAAATCTTAAGTTCAAACCCCTCTATTTACTTATTTATGTATGTTTATTTGATTTTGTCATCAGCCATATTCTTCTGATAAAAGCAGTCAATTCAAATCAATAAGTTTGCCATTCATTCATTTTCCATACCCAATTCAATAAAGCCCTGCTCTTCAGTCATTCAATTATGCTGTCATTGAATTGTTTTTTTTTTTCAGATGAAAGGCTGATTTAAAGATTTAATTCTTTTAAATGCATATAAACCTTTATCATCTAATGAGAAAAAGACATTTAAAGCTGTAATAGTATCACAAATGTTCATATGAGTTTGTCATCATATTGCAAGATTTTACTGTGCATTCTCAATAAAATAGTAATAAGGTGGTTAAAATCTCACCTCCAATATATTGGTATCTATATCAGATATATAAAAAGGCACTAAGATATTTAAAATGATTTATATTCTCAAATTAATAATCATTCAAATAAAGATATTTTAATGATATTTTTCCATTATTAGTTGAAAAAACCCTTGATAAATTTCCATTCAAAATCATCTTCAAGTTATTTTTTGAAGTGAATAAAATAGGTTATTAATCAGCATACAACTAAGTAGATAATGTTATTATTGTTTTTTATAATGAGTCCAACATTAAACCCACATTATAGCTTGATTTCTGTTTAATTAATATGTTTGCAAACTGTTTTAATCAATACAATCAGAGAAATAAAAAATTTGTGTTTAATAATAATTTTAATTTTAAATGTCTCAGATTTTTAATTAGCAATAATAATGCTTTCTTTTATGTTATTATGTCAAAACTGTATAACATGAATGAAGTTCATTGGAATACTGCTAATTTTAAGCATTATAATTTTTTAATAGTGTCAAATGACTTGTTGAAAATACTCAGTGATAAATAATTACTTGTGTAATAATTTTTCCAGGCAACAAAACTATATCTAAAGTGATTTTCAATTATATAAAGTGTCAAGAATCTCTGGTAAAGTTTTTTATCTATCTAATCTTTCTATATTTTTGAAAATAGCTTTGTTATACTTAATAACAATGACATTTTATAAAAATTATTGCATTATTTTTATTAACTTTATTTTTAGAAATTATAGTAGTAAAAGCATCCATAAGAAAAGAATGAATTTTATGACTCCATATATTGCTGGTTTAAAATATTTTAATAATTGTGGGTAACATATTAATATCAAATTATAAACCTTTGCATACATTCGATCCATGTATGCAGTCTTTCAATATTTAAGATTATCAGAGCTGTTTTAACTTGTCTAATCTAGTTGCTTTATTCAACTTTCAATGAGAAAAAAAGTTAATGGCATTATTGGTCGGGAGATCATAAGAAGTTCGAATTCCAGACCTGTGAGTACCAGAATAAATGCTAGAATCTCCTGATCCCAAGGAGAATGGTCTACAATTGTACCATACTGTGCAGGGCAATGAGAATGTAAATGGACACAACACTAAAAATATCCTAATTTAAAGGTGATAAAATACTCTCTTAGTCTGTTCAAAATATATTATAAGATAAGCCATCGTTTGATTCAATAATGTTATGATGTAATTTTTGAAGCTTTTTTGTTATTTTCAATACGTTATGATCTCAATTAATAATTATATCTATTTTGCATGAATCATTTTTAAAGTTCTTTGCCAATAATTACAGTTTGCCTTTAAATTTCTTTGTTGCTTAAAAAATTTTATATTTATTTTATAATTCTCTTAATATGAGAATGTTATTTTTTTTAAAAATTACTAATAATGGAATCATTGTTGGGTAGTAAGAGTTTTTTTTTTTCATTTTAGTAAATCTAAAATATTTCTTTTAAGAGAAATGTATGGCTCAATTATATAATAAAATACAAAATTATATACATGACTGATTTTAGTTTATTATATAGATGAATGTGCTGAGTTATTTTTAGACTTTAAATTCGTTTATGGCTCTCCATTATGTTCAATATTATAAATCTGGAAATCAAGAGTACAAATCAATTGTGATTTGTGATAAACTTTAAAACACAAAATTGCACTTATAGTGTTATATAAATATTGGAATATTATATGAGAATTGTTTCTAAAATATAAATATTGAATTTCCTACAAACATATTTGAATCATATTAATCTGTATTCGACAATACACATCTGATAAATTGTTATATAATATTAAATAAATTAATTTTGACTATTAACAATAACATAATCCACAAAATTCTAATGCATTATGCATGAATATATTTAATTTTTCTTGTAACAACTGTTTTCTCCTAAGCAAAAATTCCATAGTTAATTCATCTGTTCAGAAAAAATTTGATAAAAGAATATTGTTAATTTGTTCTTACTAACAAGTATATTAATTAAAGTTTTAAAAGAAAAAAATGTGTCTTCAGTTTATATTAGTATTAATAATAGCACTCATCTTATAGGGAATAAAAGATTTAATTTGTCTGAATTTTCTAAACCTAGTCATGAAGAATAATCATTCATAAAATAACATATAAATCATTATTCAAACTAAATTTATTACACCTTAAAGCAAATCCAACATCATACTAATCCTTCTTTGAAAAGGTTTGTTTCATTTAGTAAACTTCTCTCAAGAAATTAAATTGAACTTATGGTAATATCGACTATTGAACTACAATCTCTGTTGCAGTCAGATCTCGGAAAGTTGATATCAATTTTTTTAAAAAAAACAACAAATATTTTCTTATATTTCTATTTCCTGCTTCCTTATCAAGCCAGCTGTATTTATTCTTGATTGGGTATTGTTCATTTAATAATTATATATTAACTCTTATTTATAAAGATCTACCACCAATGGACACTATAATAATTTTAGCACATAACACAACTAATCCTAGAATCACTGAGACGTAAGCCATTTTCTCATCCTTACTATACAATTTAATGTATTTGAATTTATTGATTTTACATCTCTCACTCAATATATTATTGAGAGATCATTTTGAAATGTGGGCATACTCAAACAAAATTGAAAATATAAAAAGATTCAATTATGCTTATTTTATTATTGCCAAATCATTTTGTTTAAACAGAAAATAATTTTGATAATATCATTGATGTACTGACAGTGACCAATTCAAATTCAATTACTTACAATTAGCAATATGCTTACATGAACCTATAGAAAAGCAATGAAGAAGACAATGTTTATCAGTTTTATTTTTAAACTAATGAAAACTTACACACCCGTCCCAATTTTCCTACAAAAAGAGATACCTATTTTATAATCAATGATTGGATTGCTGGATTGCAATCTAAAAGAAAATCCTAAACTCATTTACAAAGGATTAGCTTCATTTATGGTGGGAAGGGGGGTAAGTATGTTAACACTTACATTATAAAATCTTCCTAAGCTTATGACTGATATTTGATAAAAGCTTCAAATTTCAGTATTTCGCATAATTTCTAAGATTCAAAAGGGTGCAAATGTACATTCTCCCTCTTATTCATTTTGTGATATTGAGATATATATATATTATGATAAATTTTGTTCAGAATATGTTATAAATTATTTTAGACAATGGTTGAAAGCAGTGGCAAATTAACAGTGATGATGAACAAATATTATTATATGATCAAAGGGCGTTCAACTAAGAAACTTTTAAAAGTCTTAAGTTGCAATTTGCAGTAGATTACGCGTCTACATATTAGGCAAAGTTTAAATTTATGTATATAAATTCGATCACACAAGCGCGCATATGTATATAAAAAAGATCTATGCTAGTGTATAAGCGTGCTTATTTATATTCAAATAAAACATAATTATCTACATTATGCTATTTGCAATAATTTAATGGTAGCTAATGTTGATTCATTCCGCTTGTTATTTGTTTTTAAACGCAAACGGGATTTATATATGAATTTAATGTATTGCTCAACATACATATTTATATAGTGAATTGTGGCAGATGATCTCCAACACAGAAATAAAATTTACTTATTAGTAAAATGTAATTGTAAACTCTCTTAGCTTCTAAAGATGTTAGTCCATTCCTTACAGACTACTGCGCTGCTCTCTGAGGACGGCAGTGTTCCTTACAGGCTCTTCAAATGCCAGGTTCTAGCATTATCATTTCTTGATAGTTTCCTAGGAGCCCCTATGACTCGTGCCCTGCCAGCCATGCAGGCGACTGAAGATTGAATTTGTGCGCAGAATTTGATTAGCTAGCTTTGCATCAAGGCTGCAGGTACGGGTCACGGAATCCTTGGCTGGCTTATTAGGCTCAGCCATTGAATTTGAAAGACATGTAGTTGGCAATGAATGGAATATGAAAGCAGAGTATCCGTTAGATATTGAAAACTCATCCTCGAGCAAAATTGAAATGATTGTCTTTTAAGATTCTTATTAAAGAATTAATGACTTTTTTAATATTAAAAGAAGCAGTATTAAGAAAGTTATCATATTATTGGAATCAAATTTTAAAAAGAAAAATGTAGTAATAATAGATATTTGAAAAGATTGACAGAACTTTTTACATCGATGTAAATAACTCATTTGAGAATGAAAAATATCTTGAATTTCATATTCAAATTCACCTAGGACTTTTTAAAATGTGCATGCATTTTTTAATCTTATTTTTACTTTAAATTTAATAAAGTATTTTGTTACACGATTTAGTGTGAAAAATTGAATAAAAAATATATGAAAAGACAAAACTACACACATCTTTTATTTGATAAAAAATAAAAAAAATAGATTTTTAAAAAAATAAAAAAAAAATTATTATTGATAAGCTTCGCACTGCAGTAGTTAACAGATTATTATAAGCTTTCTCTGTTCTGAGGTTCAAACTCGGAATGAAACTAAAAAACGATGTGAAATTTTACCTTTAGTGACGATGTTAATATATCTATAAATATTAAATATATAAATAGCTTTATTTTATATTATTATTAATCCTAAAATAAAATACATTATTGTTGCTTGTTTTTATCAATGTTGTTAATAAAATTATTTGAACAGCTGTTGTTTCCATTAAAATTCTACATCAACATATATTATTGCTGTTTTGTTCTTAATATTATTTATTAAATTATTGTTACTATTATTTCTATGTTATTGTTATTTATAAAGCTAATATTAACATTTTTGTTCTAATGAAAAATGTTAACATAATTATATTGTAAATTAAAAATATCACAGTGCAATGATTAGTACTTCTGCATTTCAAAGCCATTGCTTAGGGTTCGAATGAAGTTGAAGCTCGAAACTGTTTTATGTAATTGAGAATGTCAATACAGTGTTAAATTATATTAGATAATAAACTCAATGTGAACTCAGCTAGTCATATAATTCCAAGATTGATAAACAAGTATTTAGTTATTCTTAACTGCAAATAAATTAAAAATTATAAAATAAAAAAGCTATAAATCTTCACAAGCATCTCTATCACTGTTTATTTATGGAGATATACTAAAATTACAATAGCAAAAAACCTTGAACAATACACATAACAACATCTATGGATTTTTCTCAATAGAAATATTCTTTATTCATACATATTAAGAAGCCCTCAAAATAAATATTCATATATATATATATGATAAACAAAAATGCAAGTTAAAAAACTTGCTAACGCTTGTATTTATGTCCACAGATGGCGTCCTACCAAGACTGCCAATCAAGCGTATGTTTTGTTTACATAAACGTCAGAGTAGTTAGTATTCACTATCTCTAACTATAATTCCACTTTCAGATCATGATTTCAAGCTATTTGCTATCGTCAGTGAAAGACAGGAATAAAGAAACTAGATCTGAATACAAACTCTGAGCGTTTATGAAACAATTTCTATTCAGCTTGCAAGCGTGAATTTTTTAGACACGTAATGTCTTCAAACTCAGCATAGCAAACCAGATAGCTACATGGGTCTGATCTCAGTTCAGCATCACCACATAGTAGAAGCCTCTGCAATCTATATCATTGCAAGAAAGACCTCAAAGGTACATTTATGATAAACAAAAATGCAAGTTAAAAAAAACTTGCTAACGCTTGTATTTATGTCCACAGATGGCGTCCTACCAAGACTGCCAATCAAGCGTATGTTTTGTTTACATAAACGTCAGAGTAGTTAGTATTCACTATCTCTAACTATAATTCCACTTTCAGATCATGATTTCAAGCTATTTGCTATCGTCAGTGAAAGACAGGAATAAAGAAACTAGATCTGAATACAAACTCTGAGCGTTTATGAAACAATTTCTATTCAGCTTGCAAGCGTGAATTTTTTTGACACGTAATGTCTTCAAACTCAGCATAGCAAACCAGATAGCTACATGGGTCTGATCTCAGTTCAGCATCACCACATAGTAGAAGCCTCTGCAATCTATATCATTGCAAGAAAGACCTCAAAGGTACATTTATGATAAACAAAAATGCAAGTTAAAAAAACTTGCTAACGCTTGTATTTATGTCCACAGATGGCGTCCTACCAAGACTGCCAATCAAGCGTATGTTTTGTTTACATAAACGTCAGAGTAGTTAGTATTCACTATCTCTAACTATAATTCCACTTTCAGATCATGATTTCAAGCTATTTGCTATCGTCAGTGAAAGACAGGAATAAAGAAACTAGATCTGAATACAAACTCTGAGCGTTTATGAAACAATTTCTATTCAGGTTGCAAGCGTCAATCGTATAGACACGTAATGTCTTCAAACTCAGCATAGCAAACCAGATAGCTACATGGGTCTGATCTCAGTTCAGCATCACCACATAGTAGAAGCCTCTGCAATCTATATCATTGCAAGAAAGACCTCAAAGGTACATTTATGATAAACAAAAATGCAAGTTAAAAAACTTGCTAACGCTTGTATTTATGTCCACAGATGGCGTCCTACCAAGACTGCCAATCAAGCGTATGTTTTGTTTACATAAACGTCAGAGTAGTTAGTATTCACTATCTCTAACTATAATTCCACTTTCAGATCATGATTTCAAGCTATTTGCTATCGTCAGTGAAAGACAGGAATAAAGAAACTAGATCTGAATACAAACTCTGAGCGTTTATGAAACAATTTCTATTCAGCTTGCAAGCGTGAAATTTTTAGACACGTAATGTCTTCAAACTCAGCATAGCAAACCAGATAGCTACATGGGTCTGATCTCAGTTCAGCATCACCACATAGTAGAAGCCTCTGCAATCTATATCATTGCAAGAAAGACCTCAAAGGTACATTTATGATAAACAAAAATGCAAGTTAAAAAACTTGCTAACGCTTGTATTTATGTCCACAGATGGCGTCCTACCAAGACTGCCAATCAAGCGTATGTTTTGTTTACATAAACGTCAGAGTAGTTAGTATTCACTATCTCTAACTATAATTCCACTTTCAGATTATGATTTCAAGCTATTTGCTATCGTCAGTGAAAGACAGGAATAAAGAAACTAGATCTGAATACAAACTCTGAGCGTTTATGAAACAATTTCTATTCAGCTTGCAAGCGTGAATTTTTTAGACACGTAATGTCTTCAAACTCAGCATAGCAAACCAGATAGCTACATGGGTCTGATCTCAGTTCAGCATCACCACATAGTAGAAGCCTCTGCAATCTATATCATTGCAAGAAAGACCTCAAAGGTACATTTATGATAAACAAAAATGCAAGTTAAAAAACTTGCTAACGCTTGTATTTATGTCCACAGATGGCGTCCTACCAAGACTGCCAATCAAGCGTATGCTTTGTTTACATAAACGTCAGAGTAGTTAGTATTCACTATCTCTAACTATAATTCCACTTTCAGATCATGATTTCAAGCTATTTGCTATCGTCAGTGAAAGACAGGAATAAAGAAACTAGATCTGAATACAAACTCTGAGCGTTTATGAAACAATTTCTATTCAGCTTGCAAGCGTGAATTTTTTAGACACGTAATGTCTTCAAACTCAGCATAGCAAACCAGATAGCTACATGGGTCTGATCTCAGTTCAGCATCACCACATAGTAGAAGCCTCTGCAATCTATATCATTGCAAGAAAGACCTCAAAGGTACATTTATGATAAACAAAAATGCAAGTTAAAAAACTTGCTAACGCTTGTATTTATGTCCACAGATGCTCTTCCTACCAAGACTGCCAATCAAGCATATGTTTTGTTTACATAAACGTCAGAGTAGTTAGTATTCACTATCTCTAACTATAATTCCACTTTCAGATCATGATTTCAAGCTATTTGCTATCGTCAGTGAAAGACAGGAATAAAGAAACTAGATCTGAATACAAACTCTGAGCGTTTATGAAACAATTTCTATTCAGCTTGCAAGCGTGAATTTTTTAGACACGTAATGTCTTCAAACTCAGCATAGCAAACCAGATAGCTACATGGGTCTGATCTCAGTTCAGCATCACCACATAGTAGAAGCCTCTGCAATCTATATCATTGCAAGAAAGACCTCAAAGGTACATTTATGATAAACAAAAATGCAAGTTAAAAAACTTGCTAACGCTTGTCCATAAATACAAGCGTTAGCAAGTTTTTTAACTTGCATTTTTGTTTATCATAAATGTACCTTTGAGGTCTTTCTTGCAATGATATAGATTGCAGAGGCTTCTACTATGTGGTGATGCTGAACTGAGATCAGACCCATGTAGCTATCTGGTTTGCTATGCTGAGTTTGAAGACATTACGTGTCTAAAAAATTCACGCTTGCAAGCTGAATAGAAATTGTTTCATAAACGCTCAGAGTTTGTATTCAGATCTAGTTTCTTTATTCCTGTCTTTCACTGACGATAGCAAATAGCTTGAAATCATGATCTGAAAGTGGAATTATAGTTAGAGATAGTGAATACTAACTACTCTGACGTTTATGTAAACAAAACATACGCTTGATTGGCAGTCTTGGTAGGACGCCATATATATATATATATATATATATATATATATATATATATATATATATATATATATATTGTAACAGTATGGAACATAGTAGTTTAATAAGAGAGAATCTGATGTTACAATGTTCCAAAATTGGGTAGCAATTTGTAACAATACACCTCATTAAGACAGAAAACTGAGGAAGTGGGAACCATCATTATCCCCAAATAAATAAAATATAAAATTAAATATAAAAACATGACCATGAAAGATTAGCACAGAACTAACTATAAGTTTACCAGGACTATAAAAAAATAATAATCAATAAATCAACTGTCAATCTTGTGACTGTATTTGAAAGTTGTCCACTATAGACCAGACTAATTACCAGGACACTTCCAAACCTATGGCAGGAATACAGACAATAATTATCTGGATGCATATACTTAGGTGCTACTCCATCAAAATATAACAATGAGTCAAATAATTCCAAGATACTAAAAATATACAGACCACCATCAATGTTCTGGCCACTGAGTACTATTGATATACTGGTTAATTATAAACTAAATTTCTAAAGAATCAATAAATAAAATGAGATGTAGTGCATGGACTTTAAAAGATATTTCTTTGGTAGCAACCAGGATCATCATCATCTGAATATTCATAACCCTAAACATAAATACTTACTTCATATAACTTTTATGTACAATTCTAACTCAGGAATCAAGAATGCTGTAAACTATTATTGTGAACAAGAGATAAATAAATAAATAAAAAGCAGCATATTATAAATCACCTCAAGTAATTCCTAGGTTTACCCTGTTATAAGTAAATAGTTTTATTGGGATTATTTTTAAAAATCCTAAAACATGAAACTGTCATGAAATAAAATCACAAACATTACAATTTATGAAACAGAAATTTGATAGAATGCTAAAAAATTAAGACTAAAAATATTTTAAAAACAATTATTTAATAATTAAATTATCAACAATAAACAAAAAATGGCATAATAATATAAAATTTTAAAGATTCATTTCATTAAAAAATATTTTCATAAAAATTATAATCAATCAGTTGATTTCTATTCATAAATTAACTTTTAATTAAGTTATTGCTTTAAAATAACTAAGAGATTAGAAGTCAACATTTTCAAAATCAAAGATAACAATCTTTGATTTCCTCAATTAATATTTTGTTAAGTTTTAGAAGGGAAAATTAATGAAAAGAGAAAATCATGTTTCTAAAAAAAAAATTACAAAGAATTAAATTTTCTAAAAACTATTTTATAATTTTGAAGAGAAAATTAAATGGATTTTTTAAAAAAAAGTTTCACAATTTAAAAATATTAACTTAATTAAACTATTTAAAATTATCAATTCTTGCAACAAAAATCATATTTTTACTATACATAAATATTTAGTATGCACCTACACAAAAAGATACCTTTAACCATAGTATTATTTTCTGTAAAGTTATTCTTTCAAGTTATAATTTTCAGTTTTTTTCCTATTGAGTTTCTTCTTGAATGTTTCTAGGTATGTAAAAGGTTTATTTTCCATTTTCTTGGTTTGCAGTAATTCCAGGTTTTGTACATTTCTTTTCATTAAAATTTCTAGGTGAGACATACAGGCAGAGACTCGTGTTCTTGGTTGAAGACTAGGTTGCAGATTACTTTAGAGGGTAATTTCTTCTCTATATTTTATTTCAGTGAAGACAGGTTACATGGAGGAAGATGATGTCTAGCTTTTAGCTGAATTTAGCACATGGTTTTTATTATACAAATTATTTTTGTGACTAAAGTTGTAGTATGCTAAAAATTTGGTTAAAACTTGTTGTTTTATGTAATAGCTTGATGAAGACTTATGCCTCTTTCTTCTTTATCAGCTGAATTAAGAATTGACTCCTCTCTTTTTAACAGCTAAGTTAGGAATATTTTCTCTTATCAGATAATTGGGTCTTCTGACTTAATAACACCCCCATTATTTTTTTCTAGAACAATCTTGACTACAAGCCAATCACAATCGGCCTCTAACCTGATAATTGTTATAATAATCAATTAGATAAATTTTTACAAATACAATTATTCAGCTATTTTCTTAATCTTAGCTATTGAAAAACAAATCAAGAATTTAAATTAGCATCATAAAATTATTGTCATTTCTTTTTAATTAAAAAATAATTCTGACAAAAAGTAAAATAAGATAATCAATTAGTTACATTGATTTGTTATTTGCAATGAAAAATAAAAAATAAAAATAAAATAAAAACAACAACTCTAATTAAAAATAAAATTTAACAAAAGAATTAAAATTATATTTTGTTTTTGCTTTTTTTTTTAAAAAAAAAAAATCTAAACTTGAACTTTTCTAGTTTGCATTCCCTGAACTGAGTTTTAAATAAATTTTTCCATATTGTTATAGTGAAACTGGATGGGAAAGCTAAATGTAATATAAAAATTTTGGAAAAATATTTAAGAAATTATTAAGCTATATTTAAAGGTTGGTAATGATTTCTACATTAACAAATGCAAGTAAAAAGAGAGTAAAGAAAAACACATTATTATTATTATTATTATTATTATTATTTATTTATTTATTTATGTATAAAATTGTGATATAATATATGCAAAAGTAGTATTCACAACATGTTTTGAAAAGAGTAAAGAGAGATTTTTTTCAAAAAATATATTGTTGTAATGACACAAAGGTGATAGTTTTCCTACTTAGTGATAAATATGTTGTTTGAAAACATATTGTTTAAACAATATCAAATAGGTCCAAATAGATCTGAAATAAGAAATAGGTATTCTTCTTTTTAATTCTAACTTCAAGAATTCAGCATTTCAATCTATTTGCATTGCATTTCAGTCTGTCTATTTTTGAAGCAGTGTTACAGTGGTCCATGACTGAGAAGAAAGCAATACTAATTAAAACTCTTTTTCCACCATAATCTGGATAGCCATACAGTTGGTCACCCCACACAGTTGACTGCACCAACATATGTGATGGTTTTGGTTTTCCACCAGAAGAGGGGGAACATGTATAACTATAGTTGGATCTAGGGTCTTCATGTATGATGCCAAGAATGATGCAATTAAGTAACTAATTAATGATTATGCATACATCCAATGGGCTAGCTCTAAGTTTACACATTAAATCCAGACACAATTTAGGCTAGTTTATACATACCTCACCCCTCTTTTGTATTCCACACATGCCTCAGAATTCAAACCCAGAGGGAATGTTGCACTTGGCTTTCTTTAGCAATGAATTTATCTTAGTTAGAAATTACAGTACATTTATATGGGTTACAATCTAGTAGAAGACTTGTTTAATCATATTACTATATTATAATGTGAAAGAAGATGTGTGTATGTATGTATATGTATGATGGTGAATTCATGAACAGGTGGAAAAATAACTTGGATGAACTAGAAATCATTTAATGAAGATCAAATTGACAATATTTAATTATGAATGAAATTAAAAATTGAAAAACTCTTTCAACAAAAAAATGAAATAATTATATACATGTGTTTGGGTCAAGTATATATCTCTATCATACTAACAATTAAATATATTCATTATACCAATCCTTCCCATGATAGGCATATATGAATAAACATTCGTTACATAAAAAGTAGGAAAAAGTAATGAAAAAGAGAAATCATTAATTCAATGTTACATTGATTATGAAACTAACCAAGTATTTAACAAAAATATATGAAGATGTATCCAGTAGCTTCTTGGTTTAATTCCAACTGTAGCAGTTTTCTCTCCTTGGAAGACTAACTATATACAAATTTAATAGAAAAGACCATTCATGCAAGAATGTTAGTCATTTATATTGAATAAACAAATATGATCAATGGTTAATCAAAAAAAAACCAACAACATAAACTTTTGCCTGAGCAAGTATATGTTTTTTAATATCGAATAGTAATGAATAAAGTTTTACCTTCCTTCCATATTGTAATAAGAATTCTGTTGGTAATCATCCCTAATGTCACATCATTATGGAGCAAGGTTATCTAAACTTTATTTAATAAAACAAAATAAAAAATTCCATTTTAACAACCTTCTTTCACCAAATTTTCTTGACTTTAGCTACAATGGACTTTTCCAAGTTATAGAAATTTTAGTTCCCAAATATGGAAGTAAAAAATAATAATAATAATTCTATAAATGTACATATATATATATATATATATATATATATATATATATATATATATATATATATATATATATATATATATATATATATATATATATATATATATCTCACAACAAATTAATACTTTGTTTAAAATAATTGCATAAGGTTTGTGAATTAGGTAACTAATGTCTCTGATAAATACTGTCCATCATTGTTCCAGTCAAGCTGCTACTGCAAACATGCATTTCTTATGAAGTCTCCTCATTGACATATTCAGAATCATATTATTTCTATCCCCTGTTGTTGTTCTACTTTCTGTACCCATCTGAATATTTTATGTTTTGGTAAGCATTACACAATGGAGTACTAAACCATAGTGTTTCCTATGGTCATGACTGACAACAGTTAGCCCCACAACACTATTGAATTAGCTGGAAAATATTGTTTTGCAACACATAAACAGTTAAAATTTTCTTATTTCAGTGTTTGCTGTTAAATGGTTTTTTTATAATAACAGAATTATTCCATTGTTTATATATAATTACTCTGATAACATTCTTATTTGTTCTCTTATTTGCATTCAAAGAATAGCATGGTCCTTTTTATTTTAAATGTCTATTCAAATCAGCTTTATTACTTTTTCCAAATGCTTGAATTTATTAAGATTGCTTTTGTTTAAATATTGACCATAGTTTCTTGCAATTTGTTTTACAATAGTCCAACGAGTGTTTGAATAAGCTGTCAATTTTCTTCAAGATTTGAACATTCAATTTTCCAATGTTCTTTTTATACCGCCTTTGACATATTTAACAGTAGTAAAAAGATGATGGAAATGAATTAGGTTTGCTTTTATACTGCCATCATGATCTGTTGTCCAGTATACTAGCATCTTATTTCCTTTTCTATTGCTGTGTGAACCCTATTGTTGCATGTATTACATTATTTATAAGCAAAAGAACTTATGTACTAGAATTATGCTTTCATCGCCCATATTTGATTACCTAATGACTGGTTTGACATTAGATCATTAGCATGCTTACTTAGTTCAAGTTTTTTTAAAATGACATAATATATACTGATATTAAAATCATTGTTTACATATCAATATGTTAGTTAGATTTTTTTTTAATTGGAGTTTTCATCTTTCTAATAGATAAGTAAAATTGATTTATCTTGATACTTTCTCAATAGAGTTTAAAAATACACATTTGTTGCATCTGTATATATATATATATATATATATATAGTGATCATATATATATATATATATATATATATGATCACTAGATGGGGCTTTACCAATAGCTCACTAACAAGCTTAGTTTTCATAAACACTGAGAGAGATAGAATTCAATATCTCTTTCATTGTCTCCAACCTTAAAAACATGTTTTTGAGCTAGTTGGCTCATGCCAGTAAAGTGTAGGAAAACCAGAAACTAAATCTAATCACCAACACTACAAACAGCATTTATGAAATACGTTTCTATCAGTTTGAAAGCACGAATTTTTCTGATACATAAATATCTTCAAATCCAGTCAAACAAACTATATTTTCACCATATAGTAAAAGCCTCTGCAATCTATATCATTGCAAAAACCATCAAGGGTACATTTATGATAAACAAAACAAGTTATACATTTCATAACTTGCTTATAGCTTGCATTTATGATCACTAGATGGAGCTTTACCAATAGCTCACTAATAAGCTTAGTTTTCATAAACACTGAGAGAGATAGAATTCAATATCTCTTTCATTGTCTCCAACCTTTAAACCATGGTTTTGAGCTAGTTGGCTCACATCAGTAAAAGTTAGGAAGACCAGAAACTGGATCTAAACACCAACTCTACAAACAGCATTTATAATGTATATTTCTATCAGTTTGAAAGCATGAATTTTTCAGATACACAAATATCTCCAAATCCAGTCAAACAAACTAGATAGCTATATGGGTCTGAAGTCAGTTCAGTTTTACCATATAGTAAAAGCCTTTTCAATCTATATCATTGCAAAAACCTTCAAGGGTACATTTATGGTGAAACTGAACTGAATTCAGACCCATATAGCTATCTAGTTTGTTTGACTGGATTTGAAGATATTTATGTATCTGAAAAATTCATGCTTTCAAACTGATAGAAACATACATCATAAATGCTGTTTGTAGAGTTGGTATTTAGATCTAGTTTCTGATCTTCCTAACCTTTACTCATGTGAGCCAACTAGCTTGAAACCATGGTTTAAAAGTTGGAGACAATGAAAGAGATATTGAATTCTATCTCTCTCAGCATTTGTGAAAACTAAGCTTGTTAGTGAGCTATTGGTAAAGCTCCATCTAGTGATCATTAAATCCAAGCTATAAGCAAGTTACGAAATGTATAACTTGTTTTGTTTATCATAAATGTACCCTTGAAGGTTTTTGCAATGATATAGATTGCAGAGGCTTTTACTATATGGTGAAACTGAATTGAATTCAGACCCATATAACTATCTAGTTTATTTGACTGGATTTGAAGATATTTACATATCTGAAAAATTCATGCTTTCAAACTGATAGAAATGTATTTCATAAATGCTGTTTGTAGACTTGATGTTTAGATCTAGTTTTTTGTCTTCCTACCCTTTACTGACGTGAGCTAACTAGCTCAAAACCATGGTTTAAAGGTTGGAGGCAATGAAAGGAGATATTGAATTCTATCTCTCTCAGCGTTTATGAAAACTAAGCTTGTTAGTGAGCTATTGGTAAAGCGCCATCTAGTAATCATAGAATGCAAACTATAAGCAAGTTACAAAATGTATAACTTGTTTTGTTTATCATATATATATATATATATATATATATATGTATATAGGTGTGGGGTTAGTTACTTTATAAGTGAAAACATATGTTTAGTTGCCTATTAACTAAGTTACATTAAAAGTGAATTGAATTTGATGGTGAGAGTGAGAAAGGTTAGATTATAATTTACCCTTACAGACTATTTTTAAAAGTATTTTTCAATATTCTGGTCCTTACTAGTGACATTATCTAGCAAAAAATATGTATAATGTATGCCTAAACAAAAGAAAAGACAGAGCAATTAAAATGTCCAAAAAAAAAAAGCAATCGGATCCACAAATTAATGCTGAAGTTTGTAAAACCAGCCAGTAATATTTCTATAAAGCCGTGAAGAAAAAAAGAACAGTGCCATACATATTACCAAAGACCTACTGATATTATACCTCACATAACATCATGGCTGGTGCTGTATTTATTTTTTAACTTCACCAATGTCCAAAGAAAAGAAGCTAATGAGAACAATAATGAAATATTAAGAGAATATTTGCAAAAAATTAGGGGTTGTTACCATTTCCCAGTTATTATCATTATAACTACTATAAGAATTTAAACATAAACTTAAACTTAAAATATATTTTACTACTATGATATTTAATATTTTGTGTATATGTTAATAGTTTTATTTATTTATTATTAATAAATATTTACTTTTATTTATTAATCTGTCTATTTTGTGATTATAATTCAATCCAAATATTATGCTTTTTATACCCATATGCTAGTTAATATCCAAAACCCTGAGAAATCATGCAATATACTGGGGAACATGCAGGGATGGTGATAATAATTGATTATAGTCATTCCTTTTCAAAGTTTTCCAAGAGTAATTTTTCTTTATAGGTCTAGTGCCTTTCCGTTTCTTTTTATTGAAACTGAAAAACAAATAATATATTTTTGGGAGTACTTCTACCTTTATGTTATAAATCATTATCATCATATTGGTTAATATTATTATAAATTTTAATTGAATTGTTTTTTTATTTGAATTTTATTAACTATTCAATTTTCATGATTGTATATCATTATATATCTTTGGTTTTGGTTTCAAACCCATTTACTGTGTTACCATGGAATATTTACTGTTACATGATTTACTGTTGCATAATTGGTGCACCACTATTTTAGGGTCCAAATATCCCCTTTATTCTGATCAATTTCACTCTGGTACAGATACATATGTCAACCCATCTAATTGTGTACCATAAAATATTTATTTTTACATAATTTGTGTATGTAATATCTTAGGGTTCAAATATCCCCTTTATTCTGATCAATTTCACTCCAAACAGCTACATATTTGAGCAGAAAATTTTGTTATTTGAACATTGCCTGTTTTGATTTGAACATTTCTTTTCTTAAGCTCATCATTACTTATGTCAACCCATCTACTGTGTTACCTTACTGTTACATAATTTAGTATTACATAATTTATGCAAACAATATTTTAGGACTGTAATATCCCATTTGTTCTGTTCAATTTCACTCCTGTACAGCTACATATTTCGTAACTTCCTTTTTGATGCTTACCAGTACTTATGTACTGTCACATAATGCGCCGGATATTAAAGCATGAATAAATTTAGCATATTGTAATGCATAACAAATAAGTAAATTGCAATGAACATTTGGTTTGAGAAATAAGATTAGCATTTAAGTAAAAAAGCAAAAAAAATGTATGTATTAATATTTTATGAAAGCAGTCAGTTGTGTCTAAGTAGTTAATATTTAATAAATATTATATATAATGTTCCTTAATTAAAACAAAATTGTAATTATAATAAAAATAATAAATTTAACGGTAATAAACTATTATAAACAATCCTTAAATCCGCAGAAGTACTTTCGCAGGTTTAAGAAATTAACAGAAAGTACTTCTGCGGATTTAAGGATTGTTTATAATAGTTTATTACCGTTAAATTTATTATTTTTATTATAATTATATATATATAAACATTAAGGCTAAGGTATATCATGTTATTATGAAGAAGATTGTATATGAAGGATTGAGAGAGGTGTGTGTTTACTTAAGAATATTATATAAATTAAAAATATTTAAGTTCGTAAATCAACACATAAAGAATAATCAACAAGAGAGAAGAAAGTTGTAGAACATTTAGTTTTATATTCTAATGATAACGTACTTAAAAACAAAAATAAGCGAAGCAAAATTAAACATGGGTTCATCAACACAACAACTAGTATTGCCAATGGGATCAACCAAATGTGCAAGAAGCTATTTCAATAGCAGAAAAAACCTTTAGAAGAATAGTCAGGCACAGTTACTATTGAAATTCTGTATAATGATGAAAAAAATGCAATCAAAATTTAAAGAATGGCTTAAAAATGAATGAAAATGATGAATTAGCACATGAAGTGGAAAAACCTAGAGAATGTATGGATGAAAGGTTTCTAACTTCGAAGATGAAAACTCACATGAAATAAACATGGACAATAAAAGTGAAGAACTTAATGAAATGAAGATAGCAAAAACTTTTAGAAGTAAGAATTTAGGTAAATCTTTATGTGATAACTTGTTGCAAAATAATATAGAAGATAATTTTAGGAATAATGAAGTTAAGAATTTTATAGATGAGTGTTAGGGTTCATTGTTTAAAAAATCTCTCAGGGGGGGGGGGGGTTTGCTATTTTAATGTCAAAAGCAAGAAGGATAATGATGAATTACAAGTGAAGACAATTAAAAGCAGAAATGTTTGACGTTGTAAAGCTTACATAAGAAAAAGGCTAAACAAAGTAAGATCAAAAAGTAAAATCCAGTGTACAGAATGAAAGACGAAATGAAAAGAAACCACTAAACAT
The DNA here is from genome assembly GCA_028023455.1 of Epiperipatus broadwayi. NCBI lineage: Eukaryota > Metazoa > Onychophora > Udeonychophora > Euonychophora > Peripatidae > Epiperipatus > Epiperipatus broadwayi. The sequence goes on from JAQFVV010000394.1 coordinate 441,659, forward strand.
CACACAATCTCTATTTCTTATGTTTGCTCATAACTATTATCAAAACAGGAAAAACTCTCCATACAGTAGTGCCACTCAGTGCAGGCCAGAGTAATCAATGGATGTCAGACTTGTGCATAAAATCCCTATCTTGTGCTTTTATGGAACAAGCCTTCTGGCATTCATTGATTACTCTGGCTTGCACTGAGTGGCAATACTGAAAGGAGAGTATTGCTTGTTTAAAATGAAAAGAAGAAAATGGATAAAATAAAAGATCCACTTCAGACTGAAGAGAATATTATATTTTCCACATCATCCTAAATAATATCTCTACCACTAAACAAATATCTGAAAAAAGACAAAAACTTACTTTTAGAAGAATGAAGAATGCTTGATCCTATGTTCACCCCATATCTGTTAAATGGAAAATGTTTAAGGAGAGATGAAATTATATAAAAGTTAAAAGATATGACAATCCAAAAAAATATTAAAATTACCAAAAAAAAAAAAAAAGAAATTACCACTTTGCTAAAAAGCATGACTGACCACTATTAATATTGAAGAAAAAAAATCAAATTAAGAATATAATTGTTGAAAATAATTATAAAATATACGATCAGGATAATTATTTATTGATTTCTGCAGAAGATGAAAAAATGGTTTTATAGTTCGTTTAGACATTCTAATTCAGGTGATGTATTGAGATTTGGTTATGTATGCAAGACACTATATAGTCATAGGATAATTGGAATGTATATTTGTCTGAGGTACTGCCAAAACATTTTTTTCTTTTTAAGTAGTTTACTCACATGTAAGGTCAGAGGAAACAAGGTACAACGCAAATACTTGCAGAATTTATCAGCCTCTAAGAATCAAAAGAGATCAAGGCTTTACTTTAAAGTGTTATATCCTACAGCTTCCAAGACACAAAAGGGAGCAGAACTTCATGTTATAGGTAGGTCATCAGAAGTCAAACTATGGTTATCCTTTCAGTGTCCATGCCTCAGTTTACACCTTAATGTTTTATAATGGAATTTTTATAGAGCCCAGGGTTGAAATTCTATGTCTTCTTTGTAGTATTCTGTATCAAGAAAATTTCTACACATCATGACACATATATATTTTGGAAAACACTATTTGTAAAATTAAAATAATTTTGTAGTGAGAAAACATAATTATAAAAGATACACTCTCCCATTGTCTCATCTTATAGGGAGGGATTTGTAGTTGTAACTAATCTGATACTCATCAGATTAGTTATACTATGTTTCAGAGAAAAAAAACTTTCATGTGAATTGTCTAATAAACATAGAAACTGCACTTTTATATGTGCACAAATATGTGTCACATGAGAAATAAAAATGTAAACTGCCGAAAGATTAGGAGAAAAATTAATATATGCATATTATTAAAGATTATCATGTATTTCTTTGTAATATGTAAGAAATTGAATGATCAATTATTTAATAACACAACTTTATACATTCGTAAACTGAATCCAGGTCATAAAATATTGTTTGACAATGCAACAGTTATTTTTTATGAAAAGAATGAATTAAAGAGAAGAATAAAGGAAACTTTAATGATAAAATTTCTTGAATCTGAGGTTATCAATCTTATGAAGACATCTTTTGATACAAAGGGAAGTTGGTTTTTGAAATAAATTATGGAAAGATTTTTTTGTTTTGCATATATTTGTTGCTTCTTTAATTTGATTTTCACTTGAGGTCTATTTGTTTTGTAGATGAAACCATGGCCATGTAAGGATTTTGGTAAAGTTTGAATTTTTGTCTAGTACTATATTGTTCTATGGTTTTGTATTTTGAAAATTTGGAATGAATAATATTTTGATATTATTGAGCTGTATTTAAAGATCAGCAATAAATTTTCTTTCTTCCTATATTAACAAATGTAAATAGAGAGAGAGAGAAAGAAAGAAAAGTTGTTGTTGTTGTTGTTGTTGCTGTTGTTATTATTATTATTATTATTATTATTATTATTATTATTATTATTTGTTTATGTATAAAGAAATGGTGTAATGTATGTAGACTTTGTATCCACATGTTTTGAAGAGAGTAAAGAGGGTTTTTTTTTTTAAAAAAATGAATTGTTGTAATAATGCAAAGGTCATAGTTTTCTTATGTTGTTTGAAAATATTGTTTAAACAATAGCAAATAGATATACATAGGTCTGAAACAAGAAACTATGCATTCTAATTGTAATTTCAAGAGTCCAACATTTTATTTCATATTGCTTTTAATTTCAGTTTCATCTACTTTTGAAGCAGTGTCACCATGATTCATGATGGGCAGAGAAACAACTGCTAATTAAAATCATTTTTCCATTGTAATTTAGACAGCTGTATTTTGTGGACTATTTTTAAAAAGTATTTTTCAATACTCCAGTCCTAAAAGTAAGTATGATAACTTTATCTAGCAAAAATATATGTATAATGTTTGGCTAGGCAAAGAAAAAATCCACACCATTCAAAATGCCTGGCAAAAAGCAGGCAGATTCAGAAACTGATGCTGAAGTTTACAAAACCAGCCAGTGCAATGCCTCTGTAATGCCGTGAAGGAAGAAATGGACAGTGTCATTTAAATTGCCTTAGACCTACTGATATTAAACCTCTAATAACATCACCAGCGCTTCTGTATTTTCTCTATAACATCACCAGCTTTAAGGAAAAGAACTACCATTGTCAGCCAAACTAATGAAACAATAAAATATTAAGAGAATGTCTGCATAAACTATGATCTGTGATTGCTTCCTTTTTAATGTGGTAGGATCTTGTTCGGGAATATTTTATTATTTAATGTAGTAAGATCTTATCATTATAAATAATACAAAATCTTAAATATACACCTAAACTTAAAATATCTTTTACTATTATGACATTTAATATTTTGTGTATGTGTTAATTGTTACAAGTACATACACAACTGTTTATTTATTTATTTATTATTAATAAGTGTTTACTTTTTTATTAATCCATTTAGTTTGTGTTTGAAACACAATCCAAATATTATGCTTCTTACACTCATCTGCTAGGAAATATCAACAGTTCTGAGAAATCATGCAACCCACTGGGGGACATGCAAAGAAAGGCAGTAATACTTCATGATGATTATTTCGTTCAAAATTTTCCTAAATGTAAACTTTTTTTAGAAGGTTTGGCACCATTGAGTTTCTTTTTATTGAAAGTGAAAAACAAATAAAATACTTTTGGGAGTACTTGTACCTTTAAGTTATATATCATCATCACATTAAATAGAGGGATTTGAACTAAATATTTTCAGGCTATAATCCTCAGCATCATCATGAATAACTAATATAAATGACCACACACATGAAAAAGACAAATGATACATATTTTATACAGAACCAGCACTCATCAGTTGGGCCAGATCATAATCTCCCACACATATATAAATCAATGCTTAGTTTTACTAAAGAGCAATTCATTAAACTCTAATGAACAAGCTTCAATCTTCTCAGCCTTCCAACAATTCAACTGTCTATCTCATTGAAAAAACAATGATGGAAACCCAAAGCCCTTAGTGGTTTAATATTGTAATCATATCCATGTAGACATTATGTTAATCTAATCCCTTATATTATTGACCAATGACTATATGAGCATGACTACAATATCAAAGGCTTTGGGAATTCCATTATGGATTTTTCAATGTGATGAACAGTAAACTTGTTGGAATAATGAGAAGATTGAAGCTTGTATATTAGAGTTTAAGGAATTGCTATTTTAATGTAAACTGAGCACTGATTGTATATATGTGTAAAATGAGAGTTGTTTTTGCATAAAATATGTATACTGGGAATCATTTATTTTTTTTTTTTCATATGTGCATGGTAATGTGTAACAGTTGTCTGACTTGGAGTGGTGGATAAATATAAACTGAAAATTTTTAGTTTAAATATCTCTATGTACTATAATAAACATTCAATATACTGAATGAACAGGCTAATTACATCATCACATTAGTTAATATTATTATATATTTTAATGGAATCATTTTTTATTTGAATTTTATTAATCGTTCAACTTTCATATTCATTTGAACCAAAATTTACACTGCACATTGAATAGATCATTATATATGTGTATACCTTTGATTGTATATCACTATATACCTTTGTTTCTGGGTTCAAACCTATCAACCATGGATATTTACTCTTACAAAATTTTACCATTACAATAGTAAGATAAAAAAAAGAATTTAAGAGATTGCTTGTATTTATATATTGTATTATTTCCATCAACTAATGTAACATATTGAACGTCTTTAGAAAAATTTAACTTTATTTAAATTTTCAAAAAATGTTGCATTAACACATATCTTACATCTTACTAATTGATGATCACTTCCTGTGTTAAATTTATTAAGAACATTACAATCTTGAAATATGTATTTTCTGTTAGTCAAATTATAATCCAATTTTGCTGTATCTTCATTTGGATGCTTTCATATCCATTTCCTTTTAACATTTTACTCAAAAAAAAAATTCATAATATAAAGTTTTTCTTTTTCTGCAAACTCCACAAGTCTATGTCCACTCTCATTTCTATGACCATAGCCAAAATTACCTACAACACTTTCATTTTTCATTTGTTTACCAATTCTAATATTAAAGTCTTCCATAACATTTTAAAAATTTTAACAAAGTTATATATGAAATGTCTAAATGATGAAGATGTATCAGATAATTAGAAGAATGCAGTATTAATATTAATATTTAAAAAAGGTGATAAAGAAGATATTAGAAATTACAGACCTATTAGCCTTTTATCAGTTTTATACAAAATTTTCATCAAGATAAATACAACTCATCGACAGAGAACATCGGATTTGCACCAACCAAGAGAACAAGCTGGACTTAAAAGTGGTTTTAGTACAGTATATCATATCCAGGTATTAAGAGAAGTTGTAGAAAAGACAAATAAATATGAGTTGCCATTATGCTTTGGATTTGTAGATTATGAAAATGCATTTGATTCTATAAACATTTCATCAGTGATTAAAGCATTAGATTATCAAGGTATAGACCCAGGATATTGTCACATTTTAAAAATATATTTATATAAATGAAACAGCAATAATTAGATTACATAATGATACTAGGAATGTCAACATTGAAAAGGATATAAGATAGGGTGACTCCATATCTCCAAAACCTTTTACAGCAGTGCTGCATTTTGTGGATTAAAATAGAAAGCTAAAGGAGTGAAAGTAAATGGATATTATTTAAGTCATTTAGATTTTGCAGATGATTTAGTTGTTTTTGCAAATACTGATTTAGAGCTGCAGAAAATGTTTCAGGAGGTATCAAATGAAAGTAGGAAAGTAGGACTAAAGATAAATGTTAAAAAGACTAAAGTAATGATTAATGGATTTTCTCAAAATATGAAAATAATGATTGATTATGATAATTAGAAGAAATTAACAGCTACAAATACCTTTGGTCAGATTATTAATGTGGATGGAAACATAATGGATGAAATTAATCATAGAATTCAACTTGGTTGGAGTGCTTTTGGTAGAAATAATTTGATATCAAAATGAAATATGCCTATGTATTTGAAAAGGAAGGTTTTTAATAAATGTGTTTTACCAGTTTTTACTTACGGATCTGAGACTTGGACACTTAATAGAAGAGCAATACAAAGACTTCAGACCACTCAAATAAGTATGGAGAGATGCATGTTAGGAGTAATAAGAGGAGATCAAAATGCAATAAATAGGTAAGACAACAAGCAGGTGTTACTGACCTCACTGAAAAGATTAAAAGAATGAAGTGGAGTTGGGCTGGACATATTTCTAGAAGACATGATAATAGATGGACAATGGGAATCAAACTGGATTCCAATAGATTGTAAAAGACCAAGAAAGAGACTATATATGAGCTGGATGGATGAAATAAAAAAGTGTGCCATGGTGATGTCGAGAAGAGAAGCTAAAAATTGGAGAAGATTGACTGACCTTGGAGAGACCATCCTGCAATGAATTGATAATGGTTGATGATGATGAAATTTTCAAAGTACATTTAATTGTTAGTAACAGCATACAGCTTAGTATGAAAGATTGTTTGTATTGGAAGGAATATCTAGTTTCTAATGAAATGAACTAGTGTTATAACGTTAAGCGAATAGGAGATACTCTAAACTGAATATTGCATATTGACTACCTGCATTTACCTCATCCTTAAAGTTTATTTCAGTAAGAGGTAATTATTGCAAAACTAAAACCAAAAGATTGTTACCTTTTTAAGTATTTAATACAAAGCAAACAGTGGCACTCTAAATATGAAATAAAATGTCGAAACACTGAGAAAGGAAAAAAAAAATCTTTGCAAGACCTATATTTCAGATTCAGTCATCCTTGCTCAACCGCTTGAGAGAAGACTAGTTCAACATTAAACGTAGCAACTTTATTTAAATATTAGTGATGTAATCTATTTGATATTAAATTTTGAATATTTGAATTAGCATCCTATTTTTATAAAATCCACACCCACTTTTTATAAATTATCCAAATTAAAAATGAAATAAGCATTTTTATGTTAAACAAACATCAACAACATTTAATTATATGTTTGTGAAAAATTTAGAGTGAGGAAGAAATAAAAAGAAAACACAAAAAAGAAAAATATTCTGCCGCAGGTATTAATTTTATTTACATATGCTCTATCAGGTGATGGAAGTGGATGTTGCAAAATATTAAAATTTTCGTAATATTTACAAGTTTTTTTATTCCTACGTAAAAAGATTTTACAATAGAAAGAAAACAGTTAAAACTTTAATAAATTCGATAAAAAGAAAAAGAAGCTGTTATCCAATGATAACAAAATGTTATCCAGGCGCCCAAGGGAAGAGCAGTGGATCAGGACCTTTTCGTGAAGGGGCGCACACTTTGCAGCCTTCAAATCAGCACTGGAAGACATCAAGAAATTCCACTGCATTAACCATGTCTAATAAAAAAAAACAGTAATGTCTATTTTGACAAACTAGAAAAATTAAAAGCTTTACACATAAGAAAAAGGTTTTCTTGTTGTCATTTTAGTAGTTGGAGAGAATAAGATTGGAAAGCTGACGATATTTCCCACGGCAATATATTACCTCTTGAATACCAAGCAGAACAGAATTTTTTATAGAATATAAAAATTTCAAAACTATTTTCAAAGAATTAAAATACAAAAGATAGTCTGTGTTGTTCTAAAGCAGATAACATGTTATTGACTACAATGTCGGTCTGTTTTTGAATAATATTAAGGAAAATCATCATCAATATATATTTAAACAGCGATGCTTAAAATAATAATTAATATGCAAAAAAGAGGTTTAACTTTATTTAAATAACACTGCAGAGTAAAATCTCTTCCAACAGACTCTCTTAGAAAAACAGTGGAAAAGTCATTATAAACAAGACTAGCGAAATGCAGAATGGTAATATTTAATCGGTTTTCTATCAGTTTTACTCTAAAATCTGATATAGCTAGAAACCTGTTAAATGACCAATACTAAATAGTTACCCACACAGACTCTTTCTCATTATGTAAAATAAAAATTTTCAGATCAATTGGAATATAAAAAGATTTCACGTTTTACCTAGGCCAGATTTTATCCCAGGCAAATGTATCATAAGACGATAATAGTAATATTAAAAACATTCAAAAATTTTTTATATACAGTATTAGATTCACAATACATGTATAAAATATGAACGTATGGAGTTTTTGTTATTATAAAGTTGTACCCAAATACAATATATGATAAATGTATTTACAAACGCCCGTCGATTTTGTACATATATGTAAACTTATTCCTATAAAAATTAAATCATTAATATATATTATGATGTAGAGGTTTTCTGCTTTGTTATTGCTAACTTCTATCTGGATTATTTCTTTGAATGGATATTTTAATAATGGTTTTGAATTTCGCCCTTCAAATCATTTTATTATTATTAAAATTATTTCATATAAATTGTTTTTACTGAGAGAATGAAATGAAATTTCAGGCTGAGCCTATCTGACGAGCAATGGTCATATTGCAAAAAAAAAAAAAAAGCAATTATAAAAGTTGATTCTCATTTTTCACCCTTTAATAGATCACAATTAATAAGAAAAATAAAAATCAATTATTATGTGTCACGTATTTAAAAAGCATGTTCTAACATAAACACTTATGCTTAATATAAACGCACAGTTTATATTAGTATATATATATATTGTACATATATATATATATCTTGAGTAATTGTAAAAGTGGTATAGGGTCTTTTGATGTTGCTGTATTAATAAAATCTTATTTTGCTGCAGCAATTTAAATTTAATAATAATTTAATTATTTATACTGTATATTAAATATATGCAATATATGCTATTTTTATAAATGCATCCAATCTCAACAACATTTATATCTTAAACATCCACCATTGGAGAAAATAAGAACCCACCTTCCGTCATTAAGCACGTGTTTTCTTCGTTCAGATGAGGTGGAAATATCAAATATCTAAATCACTATGCTCACGTTGATAGCACAATATCTTTCATAGAAACACTCTCATGTAAAGTAGAGATGGGTTTCTATCCTCTTTTAGATGAAGGGTACACCAAATTATAAAAACTAACAATCATGGAAAGCATGTATTATTTTTAAAAAAGAATAGTTAATCGTTGAAGAAGGGTATCCACCCCAACCCACACCTAAAATATTTTGAAAATCTAAACGCACTTCAAATACTTTTAAATCACCCAGAATTTCAGATGCATTTCAATTATTTGTTCCAAATAAAAATAAATCCGGAAATGTTTTTAATTTATGTTGTAATTAAAAATAAATTGCATAGGTGAAAAAGTAAAACTAAATAGCCTACTGCAGAAAAGATATTTTTTTTTACTAATCCTTTATAGAAATATAGTTAAGAAAAAATAATATTCATTAGATAATCAAAATAGTGACATTTTAATGGTTGTTTTTTCAATGTTTTATCTCTAATTAAAAATAGCTAAATATCAATTTACCAATCAATAATTGAATGTCTACATGGATCCACAAACTACTTGAAAATAAAATCTCAAAGTTTTATCTAGAATTAAATCCCGATCACGGACAACACAGATAAATGTACTAACTGCTTGGATAATATGGTAATTATTTAAGCAGTTGTATATTTTAATACAGAATTACTTTACGTTTATCAGTAATACATTTTATATATTTCTTTTATATAAACTGAGGGGCAATTTTGATGCTTGAAGCGAGACACAATTAGAAAACTTTTAGAATATTTATTGGAAATGATACAGAGACATTGAAGAAACAAGAAAGTACAAGCATTTATGGTTTTGAAATTAATTATTATCAAAGACTGTTTGGTGTTTGTCGAATGGCTAAAAGAAGCAATAAATGAGCTTTGAATTAATGAACGTTTTTTCTTACATAAAAAACATGCACAAATGCAACTTTAAGTGATGGTAAAGAGGAGAAAATCCCTCTACTTTGGACATATAAAAATACAGGAAGATGCACTGGAAAGAATGTCATGATTAGATTATGAATAGATCAAGAGGACAACCAAAACTGTCATAGATAGATAATGTAGAGGATTATTGGGTTAACAGTATTGCCCCCATAACAAAAAAGGGAAGGGATTGTTTATTCAGATTATCACTCTTTAATAAAATGATCGATCAGATCAATAATGATGAATGTAGAAACTAAAGAATATATTTTTTACATGGATTAAATTTTAATAAAGATTATTTATGTAAAAATTTTATATCTTGCATATGCTTGAAATTTGTAATAACAACATTCAATTTGTGATAGTTTATAACTCATGCAATTTTTTTTTTGAGCAATTCTAAATTCACTGTTTACAAATAATAATTTAGAGTCAATATTCTCAAATGCAGTTATTCTCAAACCTGGGTATGTGTATTATCAGGTCTACAAATCAAATTATCTAATGCTATATGAAAGAAATTGAATAATTGAGGAATGAGTCAACCATGTATGACAAAATTTAAGTCAAATCATTCTTCTCCAAACTTTACAATTTCTATATGTAATTATATATTGCCATATTATTCTTAAATATCAGATGGTTACATTTCAATTTAAGAATAATCTTTTTCTACTCATGTTTCTTTTATAAACAAATATATTTTGAAATTAAGAATATTAACAATCATTTTTTCTTCCATAAATAATCACTGAAATAGATTGGTTTAATTGAAATATATATCATAGTGGTAACTTGTATTTTTCTAATATTCTTTATTGACAATTTATAATAGTTAAATTAAATATTAACATTGTGAATTTTTTTAAAAACATTTATTAACTTATTTGAGTATTATAACTTTTTCTGAAATGAGTTTGCTTTATTATTCAATGTCAAAAAAAGGTTTGTTATCTCAGATATTTTGACAAATAATGAAGAGAACTTTTATAAACAATTCCTATAAACATTTTACTGCAGTGCCCATGTTAACAGCATGTTTTTAAAAAGATCAGCTTTTGCTCATTACTTCATAAACTTTTAAATCCTGTTATATCATATATAAGCAAGTGGATGCTTTAGTCAGAGCTCTGATTCATATTTAATGAGAGAGTTATTTTAAGTACTTTTTTTTTTGTTATTCTAAGTTCTAAATCAATTATTTCATTTTTTGTAAATTCCATTATTTGGCTATTTATTTACAGTTACAACATATAAATTTAAAATAACATTATATTAATTGCAAACATTTACTAATATGCAAGATACAATTTATGGAAATGCACTGCCATGGGGTGTGCAAGTGAAAAAATATTGAGGGTTACATTATTCTATTGTAATACATGTTAGACCACTAAATAAAGTATTTATTATAATAAATATTTAAAATACTTATTTATATAAAATCAATGTATATTTTCAGAGCATAGATTATCATTTCAGAATTAAAAATAATATATTTCTCTATATGGTGAGGTTTAAATTTACATATCTCAATTAAAGTTATTTAACATTGAAATGTTTTCTTATTACCAATTGAAACTTCATCAAAAGAATGTATATTAACAAATGGACTAGAAAGAAGACCACCATTTTATTTAGAAATATTATAATACCATGTAATTAAAAGTTAATAACTAAAGATTTAAAGTTGTAATTATAAATTTTATTAAACGCCCATTATTATATTAAGTAATAATCTATAGAGGTCCCTACCTTCATATTTTTCAGACGCTTATTTCTAAGGTTACAGCCTTAGTAAATTATAACTAAAGATTTATGTTCGATGATATTAGACTTTTAGTTCTAAATTATATGTTAATTCATAGACTTTAATTTGTTGGGGATAAGTTTTTGCAGAGATAAATTTTTTAAAGATATCTAAATATTCATCATTATTTATTCTACTTCATTAAAAATTAGTGTTATTTTTACTGCTGCTAACAAAGATCATTAAATTACATTTTCTTGCTGTATAAATTCATAACAATGTTATTTCTTGGAGAAGTGGCTGAATATTTGTGCATTTATTTAACTTCATCGTAAATTGATGAGATTTTTAATTGACCCTTACATGTATCATTGATGTATTAATATAATAAGAAAAAGTAGAAACTAAGTTTTTCTAAATAAAAGTTTAACAGAAAAGATAACCTCCTAAATAACTTAAGAGTAGCTACAGTAAAGAAATGTTTGGAAAAGCTATGAATCAGATTAGGATATTCGAATTGAATTATTTCTGTATATAAAAAGAGTTCTTTTAATGTCTTCTACAAATCGTTATAAGCTTTAATATGTTGAAAAACTTGATCAATATATTTGTTAGTTTATTGTCAAGAAGATATGCTGCGGTATCAGTGCTCCTAAATTAAGAACATTAAATACTAGAATACTTTTTTCTGATTATTTCATAAAAATATATAATGAATAATATGTGAAGTGATAAAAGAAATAGCTGTATAACTTAATTTATATTGCATATAGATCTTACTTAGAATTATTAAATACTTCACTCAAGATCTCTCTATTTAATAATATAATTTAAATATAGATGAAAATCTGTATAGTTTTTATAATTAATGGGCTATTTTTTTTAGATCATATTTTGAGAAAAAAAAATCACAGTTTTCTATTTTTATTAGTTAACAAACATTTATACTTTGATAATGGAACTTACAATCTATTTCATCTTCTAACCTGCATATTGGCAAATCAGAACTTTTTAAAAAAAAAAAAATTAATCTTTCTTTAGTTTTAAGATTAAATGAAAGAATTTAAATCAGTTCAAAGAAAATGATCTTTCCAGTACATGCTGGTGCAGAACTGATTTCTTCAGTTGAATTTAACATGATATAATCCCTAGATTAGAAATATTTAATCTGTAGTTTCTGAATGTTTTGAGTCCATGATGTCATCACAGAGATTTGGAAAGTTGATTGACTCAAAAATGGAAATGAAGAATGAATTTTTATTTTCTATATAAATTTTTTTTTTTTTCAAACTTATAGTCTCCATTGAAAAATATAAAATTAAAAGTTTTTGATAGCAAACAATGTATTCTGCAATGTAAGTAAAGTCTAATTTCTTCTGCTTACCTGGGTATCATTAAACTATAACTTTGATAAACCATAAGATGGAGTTATATCTGAATACATGCTGAATTTATATTTTATTATTATCTTTACATAAACCAAATACTTAAAGAAGGCTGTACAATAATAATGATGAAAAATAAGGCCACATTGTGAAGTTGTTTAAAGAGACTGCTCTAAATCAACAGTGTTCACAAATACTTTGTTGGTATGGGAGTAGATGTAACAACTAAGACAAAGCCACAATTAGACCAACTTATCTCAAAATATATGGCCATTATGTTCCGTTTAAAGCATGAGGGATTAGAGCTTTTTCCATTTGGAATATTTTATTCACAGTCATTAAATTTTTGATAAAACAATAGTCAATTGTGCTGTTCATGTTTAGAAATATTTTCTAAATGACAGGCAATTTTAAAAGAAAAAATAGATTTCATAAATACTATTTCATGTCAACCTAAAGTGTGGCTTTACTCTGTTGATAAAACATTTGAGGTATGGCTGCATGGTAAAGCAGAATTACAGTCATTCTGGATGCATATCAATAACATATCTACTTCAATTAAATTCGTAATAGACTTGCAAAGAAAATCTTTGATGGTTTTTTTTTTTTTACAAAATATTAAATTTACAAAATTTTAAGATGATTTTCATGTTGTTATTCCATGCAATGTGAGATTATATGAACGTAAATTCACATTGAACACATTAAATAATAGATGATTCAAAACATTTATGAAGAAATTTTGATATCTAGCAACAAAAAACTATAGGAAAAACTTGGATCATTTCAAACTTTATAATCTTTAGTTATAATTACTAACTTATATTAATAAGAAGTAAAGTAATGCATAAGAAAATAAACAAAGATCATAACACAAACAATCATCACTTATTGCAAATATTTCTTGCATTTTTTGGTTTCAAAAAATGAAAATAATGTAACTTTTACTGACAACATAAATTTAATGCTCTATTTTTTTTTGTTTATTTCAATACTAGATATCTGGTTTCCAATTAACTGACTTTATCTACATAAAACCTTTAGTATTTTCGCAATAGGATAATTAATAAATTTGTTAAGTGCATGCTCATTATGTAAGTAATATATATTAAAGCTATAACCTTAAGACTATGCACCTAAAATGTGACAGTAGGGATCTCTACAAATCTAAACACAAGATTAACAACTTTAAAAGAAAAAATGACCACTCTTATCTTAGACCTAATTGTGTTTAGATTTGTAGAGGCCCCTACTGTCACATTTTAGGCACATGGTCTTAAGGTTATAGCCTTAATATATATTAATAAATATGATATTAAAATAGTACATTTTAAAAAATAACATTTTAAAGATAATCACACATATTCTGAAAATCTCAATTATGTAACACTTGAGACTGTTATCTAGAAAGAATAATTACTTTAACTATTTATGGCTTTTCTTCATATAACAACATAGAACACAATACAGTGTAGAGCACAATAAAGAAAAGTTTTTTCATTGGATTTATTGTTGAATGTAGTAGCTAAAAAGCAGAATAATTAATCAGAGTAGGAGTTGCCTCAAGACAATAGTGTTAAATGTTAACAGTGCTAAATGCTGTATTCATTAAGCATTTACAATTTTATTTCTGTCACATTCCTTCATATGATTGACTGTAATTTCAAATTAATTATTCCATATGATATCTGATTTGACTTTGAACTTCATTGATAGTCCCAGCATTTGTCAGAAAATCAAGTTTTAATATGATATGGGGCTCTAGGAGTAAACAGACCATTTTTTGTCAAGCAAAGTAGGTTGGGTATATACTTTTACATTTATTGCTGCTTGTAGAACAACACTTATCTGTTTGTAATTCTAAAACAATGATTAAATTATTTAGTTTCACAGAATATTATATTTCAGTGCATGTATTTTTTAATAATCTGTATATCTTCCAAGAACAGCAAATTATGTTAGTCACTTATTTTGCTCATATCATAAAAATGAAAAGTTACTTTGGATAAAAGTAAAGAAAAACAATTCACTTCAAACTTTTTTGGTAATTTTTTGGTAATTTTTGATCTAAACTTAAAGATAAGAAGTTAGTTATCACAATAGGTTTTCATAACAGGAAATCTTCTAGGTTTGATTACACCACAAACATATTATTAACAATACTTTTAATTTGTCTCTTAATAGTAGCAAAAAGTACCTAACACAAATGAGAATTTGGAAAATCTAATTTATATTACTTAAGATTTCACGAGCTTTTCCATGTTTTTTAAGTATTTATGCTAACCATTCTTTTTTCTCTAACATGAATATTGTAAAAACAAGAGAATTTCTATTATAGTTTAGTATATTTATCAATTGCTCTTGTGTAAATAAATCATTGTTTTATTTTTCATTTTGTAATCATAATATACAATAATAAACTGATTTCCTCATTATTAAATTTTATTTTTGTCTTAAAAAATATGCTTTGTATTAGCACTCTTTTATTTTTTTTAACTTCTTATTATTAATAAATACTATTCTTTATATATATTGTCTTTTTATTAAGAATAACTAAGAGATATTAAAATTTACTATTATATATATATATTGGCTTTATATCTAACTTCATGGCTGAACTAATGATAAAAAAAAAGGAATAAATAAAAGTAATATAAAATATCAAAAAAAAAATTAAATGAAGCAATTTACTACATTATACATGCAAGGTTTTGAACAAATGAACAGAACACTGACATATTATTTTTGTCACTCAGGTCCACTAGATCACTAAACAAATATAAAACAACCATTTGCAGCTTTAGATAGATTTGTTACTTATATATATAAACCAAATACTGGGATAAATTCTAAATAATACAAAAGAAATTTTTGATAGAAAAACTATTCCTGGAGTAATGTATATTATTTCTTGTTCTTTGTAAAAAGGTATACATAAGTCATAGTAGTTTGAGTTTAAATGAAAGTATAAAGATAAATAAAAGTAGGATTAGAAATAAATATCTTAGTTCTGCATTATATATCCATATAAAAGACACAGGTCATATTATTAATTTTGATGAAGCTAAGGTTGTTTTCTTTGAAAGAGATGAAATTAAAAGAAGAATTAAAAAATCTTTATTGTTAAAAATTTATAATTCTGAAGCAGTTAACTCATTTAGAAGTCACACACCATTGTCATTCTTATGTCAATGGCTACTTTCTATAATATATATATATGAAAAAACAAATACAAGTTAATCACGTAACCTGCTATCACTTGTTATTTATGTCCAAAAGATGGCGCTATACCAAAACCGCCGAACAAGTGTAAGATTTGTTTTACATAAACGAAAAAAGAGTCAGAAATTAACTACCTCTTTCATTTGCTCACCCCCAGATCAGCTGATTTCGCTGGTTTGCTATCCTCAGTGGGGGACAGAGTAAGAAACTAGATCTAAATACTGACTCTCAAGTGTTTATGCAAAACGTTTCTATCAGATTGCAAGCAAGAATTTTTCGGACCGGTAAAGTCTTCAAACCCAGCCTAGCAAGCTAGATATTTATATGGGTCTGATCTCAGTTCAGAATCACCATATAATCAAAGTCTTGAATATATCATTGAGAAAATCTAAATACATTTATGAAAAAATAAAGTTAATCAGTAACCTGCATCACTTGTTATTTATGTATAGACATTTTTGGAATAAATAAAAGTGATAGAGTTATGATTAACTTTATTTGTTTTTTATAAATGTATTTAATTTTCTTATGATATATATTGAGAGACTTTGATTATATGGTGATTCTGAACGAATGAATATAAATATCTAGCTTGTAGCTGATTTAAGATTTAGTCTGAAAAATTAGTTGAATCTGATAGAAACGTTTTGCATAAAATTGAGATCAGTGTTTAGATCTAGTTTATACTCTGTCCCCACTAGGATAGAAACTTGAAATCAGCTGATCTGGGGGTGGAAATAAGAGTAGTTAATTTCTGATCTTTTTGTTTATTAAAAAAATTTAACTTGTTTGTTTTGTATAGCATTTTGGAATAAATAAAATGATAGAGGTTATGATTAACTTGTATTTGTTTTTTATAAATTATTTAGAGTTTTCTTGAATGATATATATTGAGAGCCTTTGATTATATGGTGATTCTGAACTAGATCAGACATATAAATATCTAGCTTCTAGTGGGTTTGAAGACTTTACGGTCTGAAAATTCACGCTTGCAATCTGATAGAAACGTTTTGCATAAACACTTGAGAGTCAGTGTTTAGATCTAGTTTCTATACTCTGTCCCCCACTGAGGATAGCAAACCAGCTTGAAATCAGCTGATCTGGGGGTGAGCAAATGAAAGAGGTAGTTAATTTCTGACTCTTTTTTCGTTTATGTAAAACAAATCTTACACTTGTTTGGCGGTTTTGGTATAGCGCCATCTTTTGGACATATATATATATATATATAAAATCAAGTTATATGTAACATGACCTAATTTAATAGGCTTGTATTTACAAATGTTATATATAGAGCTCACAAAATAAGCTCTTAACAAGTGATGCCAGTAGCAGAAACTGGTCTGGGGTTGAGGATATTCTGCAAAACTTGTTAAGAGCTTATTTTGCAAGCTCTATATATAACATTTGTAAATACAAGATTATTAAATTAGGACATGTGATATCTGTCTTGATTTTTTTGTAATTTTTTTTTGCTATTAAGGCTTTGGTGACTTTATATTGCTAAAGTTATTAATACATGGTGTATCTGAACTTAGTTCAGTCCCATATGGCTATTTAAGTTAGATAGCTGGAATGAAAGACAAATGAATGTCTGAAAATTTCTGATTTTCTACTTAATAGTTATACATTAAATAAAGTGCTGGGATTATCCTGGTATTTTTAATCTAATCCTTGAATATCCTAGAACCTCACTGAGGAATCCACTAACAGAAAGTGGTCTGGTATTGAGGATATTCTGTGAAGCTTGTTAAGACCTTATTTTTTGTGAGCTCTCTCTCTCTATATATATATATATATATTGCTTATTTAAAAAATTATCCATCATTATCAATTTCTATATGCAAAATAAAAATATTATCAAATTAAAAACGTTAATTACAAATAACTGAGTGTTCTATAAATACATATTTAAATCTATACATATAATTTATTATACAATAGCTCATGTTTATAAATTCTCATTTTCCTTACATATTTTGACTCACCAATGTAATCATCCACACTAGCCCACCACTTTATGTGTAATATTACATTTTTATTTTATTAGTAATATTCTTTTTATTAATAAATAATTTACCAATATTTGGTTCTACATTAAATGTAACATTAAAATGAGAAAAAACACTGATGTAAAATCATACTAATAATGAAAACAATGTTTTCTCTTCAATATTTTTCTTCCTCCATCTTTGTGTAAATTGATATAAGGTATTTTAGATATTTTGTTCTATTATATTCTATAATCAATCATTCATTAGCATAAGTTTAAACTATTGCATAATTTGTCACTTTGAACAATATATCTCATTCTACTTCTAATAAAAATGTTCTAAATCAGCAAATGTATGCATGCTTTTCTGTTAATTCATTTTGTTTAAAATCTATTAACACTGGGATGAACAACTAACTATTCAACTGATGTTCCCAAATTCATTCCAGCTAATAGATCACACTGTCATTGTCATTATTTACAAACACAGAATTTAATAAGAACATTCATAATTTAACTATAGGAAAAATCATTTTGGATATTCCTTTTTATCTTCTATTTTGAATGGTAATATACCTCACTTTTCAATGACCATAAAAGTAAATATAGCTGCTTGTTGAACAATTCTAATTTTACTAGATATTTTGCTGATGATTATTCTAATATAAACATAAAGAACAATTAATACATTCTTTCTAATATGTCACTGAATTTCAATTCAAACAATGTTAAATTATTTCTAGAAAATAGATTAAGAACATCATTTATCATAAAATTATTATGAAGAATACTAAGACTTCTAGCTTATATATTGTTCCTGTTAATATCCCCTAATTTATAAACTTATGGTGCTTCCATTTCTTTTTTTTATGGAATTTTTGCCAATTTCTTAAGGCTTTGATGAAATTTATCTTATCTTTTTTTTCTTCTTTTTTTAGTTGCTTTATTTTCATTATCTTTCTGGATCTCATGGCAGATGTTTCTTATTTTAATATGAATGATTGAGAAATGACTTTTAGAATTTTTTTTTTTTTTTAATGATTGAGGAATGGGAACTAAATATGCCCAAATTAAACAAATTTTTGAAAGAGAAGATTTTGATCTTGTATTTCTTAAACAAACTTGTTTAATTAAATAGTTTCCTTTATGTTCTTTTGTTGATAGTAAGTTTAATATTTTATGAACTGACAGATCTATGGAAAATATTACTTGAGGAGGTGTTACATTTATTGCTATTTATAAAAACATTTTATTTTATTTAATAAAGAATTTCATCTGCATTTCTTAAATATACTTTATCATTGTTGGAGTTTGATTATTTTCTAATTTCACTTGAAGATTTTTTGATTGGCTATAACAGTTGTATTATTATTGGTGATTTAAATATTCCAGATTTATTTCAGAGTAGCATTAGTACACACTTTTCTTTTTTGTGTCTCCTAAAGCTTCTAGAATGTTATGGTTTTATATATTTTGGGAACTTGAGCAATATAATCTATTTGTTAATGTTTCTCATTTTACTTTGGATTATGTTCTATATAATTCATCTGTAATCAGTAGTTTTCACTTTATCTTTATTAATTTTCCTATAGATGCTCATCATCTATCTATTTCCTATTAACATACGTCACTCAAAAGTCAGTTATGCTAATATTTCACAAAATGATTATAGGAAAAGTAATTATACTGAATTTTATAAAAAGTTTTCTGAAGTTAATTAGAATTTATTATATTCCTATAATGATATGGACCACTGCTTAGATTATTTTTTACAGACTCTTAATAATTGTATTGACATATATTTACAATAAATTCTTTTGCCATAAAGGCTTTTCTACTTGTTTTTTTTTTTTTTTTTTTAAAATCTTCTTAAGATTACTGAAAGGAAATGTTACCATCGCAGATTTTATTTTATAAGACAGATTATTTTTTATAATAATTTTATTAATTTCAGAAGATTGGATAAATATATTTATAAAAGAGAATTACAAATTTTTATTACAAAAATTGAACTTAATATTTCTTCTAACTGTAAAGAATTTTGGGATTTTATTAATAACTCTGACTTGGCCAAGAAAAGTGTTCAAGCTACTCATTCATTCTTTCACATTAAATGCAGATGACTTTTCCAAATGTTTATTAACTTAAAATTCATTACAACATATAACATCTTCAAAATCTATATTATCTTGCAATTCTCCTATTGGTCATAGCATGTTTAATTATATTTCTAGGATGATATTATCATAGCTATTAAATGATTTAAAATTCATTCTAGTTTAGGAAATGATATTTCCTTCTTTATTTGCAAGGGTCTAGCTGCATTTATTGTATCTCTGCTTGCATTTATCAATTAATTCCTCTGTTTTTGTCTAATATTTTTAAATTTACCAAAATGATCCCAATTTTTAAGAATGGCCCACATGACTGTGTTAATAATTATAGATATTTCTGTTTTATAGTCTATTGTTTGAATTTTAAAAAGTTGTGTTTATAATAAAACTATTTCAAATTTTAATAAAATCATTTATTTTGCAGATCATGGTTTTATCCCTAATAGAACTGTATAAACTAGTTTACTAATAATTTAGGATTATATAGCATATGCAATTGAGGATCAGCAAAGACTATATGTTAGATATTTTGGTTTATCTAAAGCCTTTGATAAAGTAGGCCACATAATTGTTCTTCACAAATTATGTAAAATAAGTTTTTCTACTAAATTTATTTATTTGCTTCACTTCTTTCTTTGTAATCATACAGTATGTAAAATTCAACAATAATATTTTATCTAATTTTGAATGTAATTTAGGTATACTTTAGAGTAGTATTTTAGCACCCATGGCTTTTTAGCTTTTATATTAGTGATCTTAAGGATTGCCTGTATTCTTATTTTTTTGTGCCATGCTGATGACTGCAAAATCATTAGAAGAGTCACAACAATGATTGATTACACTGTCTTTCAGTAAAGATATTGATGACTTCAGTGTTTGGTGTCATCTAAATAATGTGTCAGTTAATTTTTGTAAATGATACCTTGTGTGTATTTTAAAAAATATGAAATTTTACATTTTTAATTTTTTTTTATTAATTCTTACATGATTAATTCTGTTGAATCCCAAAAAGATTTGGGGTTTTATTTTCTAAACAAAGGCAAAACTCTCCATACAGTAGTGCCATCCTGTGCTAACAAGAGTAATCAATGGATGCCAGAAGGCTTGTGTATAAAATCCCTATCTAGTGCCTACTCATCCAATATCCCCAGATTGTGATGTTTTGTGGTTTTATTTTCTAGTAATAGTTTCTTTCTTCCTTATTAAAAATGACAGTTAACAAAGTTTTTTAAAAAAAAGTCATAGATGCCATATTCAGATATGTGATACAAAATTCAAATTGTTTTTGTTATTGGTTTTTACTGTCATTGTGTATTGTTCAATCATTTGGAATCCTAACTCTAAATAAGGATGTAGTTTATTAGAATCAATGTCTAATACATTCTCCATATATATCTAATTGTTCTTTTTTTTTTAAGTGTCATAGCATCGGCCGGGACGCGAACCCGCAACCCGGGCAACTGCCTGCAAGTGCAAGGCAGTCGCGCTGACCTCTCGACCACCAATGCAAGACTATCTAATTGTTCTTTATCTTTATTCTAGATGAAAATACATATTTACAAAATCATAAATGAATAAGTTATTCTATTTAATGTAATTTCAATATTATAATTAGTTATTAAGAGTATAACATTTAGACTGATTTCATGTGTTATAATCAAGCTTGTCCTTCCATTATCCTTAATTTTTCTCTTTTATTCAGACGACCTTCTTTATATAATCACATTTTTATTAATACTAATCATTTTAATTTAGATCATAAACAATTTTGTAATATTCTTTAATTAATATGTCATTGCTGATTAATTTAAATTTATTCTATTTGTTTATATATATATATTATTTGTTATTTTCTTTTTATTAAATTATAAGCGTTGTTTTTGTGCTCATTACTAATTTAACATGCAACCTATAATAGGCTATATGCTGTTGTTTAGCACTTAAATAAATAAATAAAATAAAATAAATGAATTAAATAAATAATAATAATAATAATAATTATTATTATTATTATTATTATTATTATTATTATTATTATTATTATTATTATTATTACTACTACTACTACTGCTACTACTCCACCACCACTCACGCTGCCACCACCACGGCCAATATTACCACCACCACCACCACTACTACTACTACTACTACTACTACTACTACTACTACTATTAATTCAATACTATGCATGACCTATTTGTCATTCTATACTCTACTATTAACTTGGAATTTTAATTGTTGATCCATAGCAATTTAGATAACCATTTAATATAGTCGGTAAATGGCTATCTAACTCTTATTTGCTAGAATAATATTGACGAAAACGTGTTTAAACCCTCATCAACTTCTTTTTCATTGTTCCTTCAAGTTGAAAGGGAATGGAGGGGGGGGTCTGCGTAAGAAGGTTTTATTCGGCAGTAATTTACTTAATCGCCATTTTACTGTTTTCTTTTCAGTCTAACATAAAACTATTATA
Source organism: Epiperipatus broadwayi (assembly GCA_028023455.1). NCBI lineage: Eukaryota > Metazoa > Onychophora > Udeonychophora > Euonychophora > Peripatidae > Epiperipatus > Epiperipatus broadwayi. Next base: position 464,060 of record JAQFVV010000394.1, read on the forward strand.
ACTGAAAACAGTTTTATATTTATAATTTCTAGTAAATAAATATGAAGCATTAAAAATAAATAAATAATAATATTAAAATGCACATCATGTTTGAATAAATTGCAATAAATTTTAAATTTGACATATAGCAATCTAGAGTCTAGAATAATACACAAACAAATTTTTATCTGACTTAAAAAAAAAAATCTACAAATAATCCGAAAAGTGAAAAAATCAATCAATCATGAAAACATAACAAAAACCAAGGAGGGGTTAAGTTGTATTATTGACGAGTTTACACTGAGACTAACTTCTGAATGAAGACGGCTTCAAACAAATGTCTGTTTCAGCAACCATTTTGAATTTAATTTTAAAGTTTAGTTGATAGTATGATAAAATAATTTTTTATTCTAAATATATAATATCTAACACAAAAGCAGATTATTTTATAATATGGAATCTTGACATTCCTTTTCAATAATTTTTGAAATGTCACAGAGATATTAATTTTCATTTTTAAAAAATGTTATAAATTTATTTAAACGCTTATTTTCATAAAATAATTATTTTTATTGACATTAACTTTGTTATTTTAATTTAAATAAAAAGACTTCTTAAATAATTTTAATGAAACATTAATTAAATAAATGTTAAGAGTCAAAAAAGAGAACTCGAAGCTTATAAACAAAACAATTTATAATTATTTTAAAAGAAAAGAAAAGATAGGGACTAAATAATTAATTAAAGTATTTGATTAATTAACTGAAGACAGTAGGCAAATACTGAGAGAATATAGTAGAATTTTTTTTTTTTTAGAATATAATGATCATAAAAAAGAATTTCAAAAAAGCAGTATCCATTTTGCTCTATTTTGTTAGAGATTTATAATCTAATAGAGACAGTGCATTTTAGAGGTGACATTTGTCTTAAGGCCAGTGATGAAGGTATATTAGATGTGATAATATGTTGTTTTATTTTTATTATCTGTCATTAAGTATTGAATGTTTAAAAAATTTTAAACTTTATTGAAATTTTTCAAATACAAACAACTGTTATTGTAATACACAAATAGACATCACAGATTAGCAGTTTACACAATGTTTCAAGTGATATTGTTCTCCACTCTCCTTCTGATGTTGCTGACATCAATATTAGCATAGGAGTCAAACTTACACCATTAGTTTTTGAATTTTGAATTTTAAGACAATGTTCTAATCAAGTGAACTATTCTATCAACGGCAACAGTCAGTAAAAATTTGATATTCTTATCTATGAAGATTGGTTCAAATTCTCTTGATTTCTCCAATTTTTAAAATACTATTTTCTAAGAGCAAGGTTAATTAGGGGCTTCCAAACATTATGCATTGCCAGACTGGGTTGGAGCATATGATTATTTATCATTAAGTGCTAATTTTGAATTTTCTTTTTTGCATCTTTTCCTCTTTATCCAATATTTTTATATTGTCCCAATAAAACATATGTTCATTAGAATAAATATGGTCTGCTCCTGAAGACATATCTGTTTTTGTTTTTCTAAACATTAGTCTGTGTTTATTTCAATTGCTGTTAGACAGGGCAATTAGTCTCACCAATATACTTCATTCCACACTCACATGATTATTATATAGTTGCAGTTTTTGTTTTCTAATATTTCAAGTTTAGACCTTATACAAGTTAGACTTTCTTGAAGCATGGTATAGCTTTGTAAAGCTGTTTAATGTCACATTAATTGCAAATATTTATCCACAATGCCTAATATGTATGGATACACTACAGTACCAATAATATTTTTCCTTTTGATATTTATTTTTGTTATCTATTAAAGGTTTTCTTGATGACAACTGATGAATAATCATTCTTCATGAGAGTTTCTCCTATGAAAATCTTTTTATTTTCCAAATTACTCATTTCTGAACAAATTTTCTTTGTTCTGTTCTATAGTAATAGTATAATTCCAAGTTTTGTGCTTCTGGTGTGATTGGATGCATATCGCAAAAACTTATCAATGTGTGTTAGTTTTCTATAAACTGTTCCTTTTACTTTTCCATATGAGAAACTTAGAATATCTAAGAATGTCAGTTGTATTTTTATATTGGACTATTTCCATCATCTAATATATGTTTTGAACATCTTTAGAAAAAAATTATTTAAATATTCCAAATGAGAAATGAGTGATTTGGAAAAAGAAAAAATCTATGTAGAACAAACTTTTATGAAAAATGCTTATCCATCAGTTGTTATTAAGAAAAGATTAAATAGACAACAAAAAGAATCATCAAGAGAAAAGACAATTATTGTTACTGTAGTGTACCCATAATTCCATAAATAGAAGACAAATTAAGGAAAATCTGAAATCCATATGACATCAGAACAGCTTTCGAGAATTCACCTACAAGGAATTCTAACATCTACAAAGCCTAAACTTGAAATGCTGAAAAGAAAAAAAACTGCATCTATGAAATATCATATGAATGTGGAAGAACATATATTGGTGAGACCAGTTTCCCATTGAAAAGTGCTTGCAAGAACACAAACTAATGATTAGAAGAGAGAAAACAGATATGTCTAAGGTAATAGAGCATCTATATTCCAATGAACATATGTTCATTTGGAAAAATACAAAAATATTGGATAGAGAAGAAAAGGAACAAAGAAGAAAATTTAAAGAAATTGCTCACATGACAATGGCAAAAAATCTCATAATCCAATCTAGTGTGACTATATATAATGTATGGAAACTACTAATCAACTTTGCTCTTATAAAAAAAGTGGAGAAATCAGGAGGAATTTCATAAATAAGTATATAAAATTATAGAGACTGTTGCCTTTGGCAGAATGGCTGTTGGTTAGAACATTACCTTAAAATTCAATACTCAAAAATCTAAGGTTCCAGGTTCAAATCCCATGTGAGTCTGTCACTGGTTAGGTCAGCAACATCTGAAGAATATGGGAGAATAATACCTCTCAAAACATTGTCCATATACTTACCTGTTTGATGTGCTATTACTAGCACATGAATGTATTTGGATTATTTAAATAAAGTTAAATTTTTCTAAAGACATTTGATACACATATTAGATGATGGAAATAGTCCAATATAAAAATACAACTAGAACACCATCATCACAAACCTTCAGGAAATCATCTAAGAGGGCCAGTTTATATTCTCATTTTGAATCCATTGTGAAATTTAATCAAAGAAAATATGTTGCTGATGTGCATCCAGAATGACTGTAACAATGCTTCAAAATGTGGCCATACAACAAATGAATCAACTTAGCACACCCATATTTTAGATGAAAATGGGATGGTATTTATGGCAGTGATTTCAAGTTTTTCTATTTAAATGTTGCTCTACAAAGTTGCTAGTGGTGAGACCATAAACATTCCTTGATTTTGTTGGAAGAATTCTGAGTTGTATTGAAAATACGTTTTGTTATGCAGAAATTAATAATTACATTATAAATATTAAAAATTGTTATAATCAAATATTAATAAAAAGTAATAATTAATATTCAATATTGTTACCTTGCACTAACATGCTTTCAACAAACCACTGCCAGAATAATAGTATTGTTTTGTTTTTAGCAATTGAAAGTAATGCCTATATACAGATACAATTCTTTGTGTAAATGAGGCATTTAAATATTCCATCTTTTTAACTATGGAATACAGGAATCCTTTCTGTTAATTGCATTTGAATCCTTTGCAATTTTCCATGTCTTCTTAATGAACTTATGATCAAAGAAATTCAAATTATATTTATTTTATTTTGCAATGTTTTATAAGTATGTATACTGGGGTGATCTTCATAAATTTATTCATCTCTGATTCTTTGTAATGCACATAATTACAAAATGGGATATTGCATGTAATTTTGTAAACCCCTTGATGAGAATTTTCCAATAGTGTTTTGTTGATAAATTATCAAGATGTTAAGTGATGGAGGTAATCAAAAGTTGACTTTATATGTGTCAGCACATATATTCCTTAGATTTTTTTGTTATTTTAGGGACATGTGTAGGCTTATCCATGCTTTGGTACATTAAGTGTATTTTTATTTTTATTTTTATTTAAATTAGTGGAGAAGTTGCCATTTGTTCTTATTAGCATATTTTAGTTATATCTGAGATTTGTGAGATCATTGATATAAGCATCAATATTGTTCTATCAATTTCATTATTATATCAATAGGAAGAGTTATTTTTAAAATATTTCAATCATATGATCTTTTCCTTACAATAGACAATGCTTTATCACATGGTATATTTATATGCAAATTTTTGACATCAAAGTTTACCTATATATATCAATTCTTTGAATTTACATGCCCCTGATTAATTCTACAAAGTGCTTAGAATCCCTGATGAAGGACATTGTCTTGAATGCCAAAGAACTAAGAATTTTGAAAAGAAATCTTGGCAAGTTATGATATGGTGAATTTCTAGAATTAAAAATAGGTCTTAATGCAATATGGACTTTATGGATTTTGTTAATTCATAAAGGTCAGGAATTTTGGTGAAATATGATGTTAATTTTTTTTTATCAAATCACTGAAATGCCAGTGATGTTTCTGGAGTAATGCTTGTAAATCTACTTCTGTATTTGGAATTGGATTTTTTGCCACTTTTTGTATTGCCCTATTGTGATAAGTTTTTTTGTTACTATAATCAGTGTATCCATTACAATTCCAGTGTTACTTTTGTCAGTAAAGAAAATGATTATAGATAAACCATGTATGAGATATTTAATGGCTTACTTCTTATCATATGAAATGTTTGATTTCTGCTTGAGTTGTCTCTCAAATGCTGTTTTAACTTTCCAGAAGACTGCTTTTTTTAAATGCAATTTCAGGTGACTTCCTCAGTATCTGACATTTTATCTAATAATGGGCTAGTAGAAGATTTAATGACCATGTTTAAATCTTTTCCAAAAACAGATAATTCAGCATCTGTAAGATGTTTAGAGCTAAGATTTTTAACTGATGAAGTTGATAGCTTGTTCTTTACAATATGACATTTGATATGCCCATGTATTTTTCTTATGACATTTCTTTTATTCTTCCTTGTAATTTAGAATATGATCTTTTCACCATATAACAAATCCTTTGATATCTTTATCAGTAAATTTAATTCTTAGAAAACATTCCACATTTCAAATGAATGCAAGGTTTAATGCTTGGAAAACTTTTGAGTATTTATTATTTTTCTTAATAAAATTTCACAGACTTTCCAAACAATCTACTCCATCTTTTGCAATGAATAGGAGGATTTAATCACAAATGTTTATGAGTGATCTTTTAAGATTTACATCTACATGGGAGAGTTAGTCCTAAGGGTTTACAATTAAAACCTCCTATTCACTCCAAGAGAATTGAGAAGATTACTCAGAGAACAAGTGAAGTTCTATTGTGAGAAAGATTGTATGCTCAAAGGTTTTCTGAATATCAAACTTCACATTCAATTAGAAATGTGAAATGTTTTCTAAAAAAATAAACTTATGGATGAAAGCTTCAAAGATTTGTCAAGTGGAGAAAAAATTGTATTCTAAATAACATGGAAGAATAAAAGAATGTCAGAAACTTGTACATCTACATGGGCACAACAAAAGTTCTACTGTAAAGAATAAACTATTAAATTTAACTCTAAACCATTACAGATCCTGAATTATCAGGTCTTAAAAAAGGTTTATATTTTATGATTATGCCATCTATTGTCTCATTATTGGACATAATGGCAGATCTGAGAACATTACCCAAAAATTTCTTGTAGAAGAAGCAGCAGAAATATACTAGAGAGTTAAAAGAATACTTGAGAGACATCAAAAGCAAAAATCATACATTTTATGTGATGAGAAGAAAGCTATTAAATCTCTCAAATAGGATATATCTATATTAATTTTAATTGCTGACAAAGGTAACACTACTGTAGTAATAGATACAATTGATTATTATAACAAAATACAAGAACTTCTCACAATAGACCAATACAAAAAAGTGGCAAAAATTCAATTCTAAGTACAGAAGTAGTCCCAATAAACATTTCATGTATTTTAGTGATTTCAAAAAAGGGTAATTAATATATTTCAACAAAATTCATCATTTCTATGGACTATCTAAAATTTCTAAAAACCATGTTCCATTAATACCCATTATTAGTTCTAGAAATCCACAATGTCACTCTATTATATTTTACCAAGATAAAATTGGATCTCTTTCTGACTTTGATGTTGAAAATTGTAGTATGCAATAACTTGAGGAAATGCAATATGGAAAGTAACTGTATATAAAAACATATTTTGTTTCTCTAATATAAGAATATTTTTTATTGGAATTGCAATGGATAATTATTATTAGTATTTATATTATTATTTTTATTATACTGCATATCTTGTAAATACTACAGTATCTTAATAAATATATGTTTTTACTAAATCAATTAATTATTGACTTTGTTTTAGATTTTTAATTATGTATTAGATATTTTTTCACTATAGGCATTAGCGTTATATTATTAATATGCAATGATAGTATTCCAGGCACTTTTTATATACTATTGTATTTTATTAAATATTTTTATTTTTTTCAAATGCTTTAATATATTTATTAAATTACCATGGCATCCAGAAAGCTATTTAAAATTATTTAATTCTTTAACAGATTGTGGACAATTTAATCAAGGTTTAAAATATATGATTTAATAAATTTTAATAAAGTTTGAATAGAGTTTGTACAAAATTAAATTATTTTATAACATAATTATCATTTAAAATATTGTAAAACTAATAAAAAATAACAAAAGTCTTTTTAAAATCTTGAATATATAAAAATTATATTGAGAAATAAAAAAAAATACTTATAATTTTTACAAATACTAATATGTTTCGTAACATAATTATTTAATTTATTTAGCAGCAAACTTCACCTTTCTTTTGAGAATGAATCTGGTGAATATTCCTCCATTTTGAACATTTTATTTTTACCATTAAATCTTTTTCATTGTAATATATTAATAATCTTAATATTATTTATTAGAAATATAAACTTTCAAGCAATAGACATTCTAAAAGTTAATATTTGACATTTGCAAAATAAACATCTAAATGAAATTCTTATCTTGGTATCATTGGACTAATTTATCTATTCAAAAAGTTAGAATAAAATCTTAGATGTTTGAAGTCTATTTTATTAAAATGAAGATAAATTTAAGGTTAGTTATCATTAAAGAAAAAAAATGTTAAAACTAATGATATTATTTATTAAACCACTAAACATCGCATGATCATCATTCTTTATGCTTACACAATCTGATAATACAGAAATGAAACTCTCGATACAGTAGCACCATTCAGTGCAAGCCAGAGTAATCAACAAATGTTAGAAGATTCATGCATAAAATTCCTATCTAGTGCCTACTCATCCAACATCCCCAAATTAGTTTCTAGCTTATGGCTTTCATCACTGAGAAGTGTTGGATCTGCAAGCACTGTAGCTCAATCATAACATCTAATGCAGCCCTTTAGCAACCATCTTTTACCATATGAGCTAACTATAAAGCTTTGAGTCCAAAATGAAAACACAATGTTTTCAATTTAAGCTCATTTGCTTGTATAGTCAGTCACATGGATCTGAACTCAGTTCAGCATCTATACATTTTACTCAAATCTTTATAGTTGACTAAAAAGTCAAACATGACTTCTGGAGGATTGCATTAGATTCTAAGATCTGGGTGCAGTACTTTTAGATCAAAGGCTCTTCATTGATTAAAGCCACACATCAGGAACTAATTTGGGGGTATTGGGTGAGTAGACAATAGATAAAGTTTTTATGCACAAAATAATTACTCTGGCTTGCACTGAATGATGCTACTATATGGATAGTTTTCTCTATGTAATATTATTTATTGTTATTAAAATTTTAGAACATTTTTTTTTTACCATGACAATAGAAATTCTATTTTACACAGTTGAAACTCTTTCCACTTTGGTGTGACTAACTTTCTCAGAGCTGTCTTTTTAAAAATAAATGTTTTTTAAATAAAATCTCTATTAGAAACATAAGCGTTTGGCTTAAAATAAGACTTGCATGAATAACATTTAATTTTGTAAATAAATTATTGATAATTACAATTTTTCTTTAAGCATTTATTTTATAACGTCTTGCGTGCGATTATAATTACCATAGAATGACAGCCTGTTAAGCTAAATTGCGCAGACGCTGTGAGAATGTTGTTAATAAATGAATACCTTCGAATAACCACATGCGCAGACGCTGTGAGAATGTTGTTAATAAATGAATACCTTCGAATAACCACATGATATATCATGATATATCATGTGGTTATTCGAAGGTATTCATTTATTAACAACATTCTCACAGCGTCTGCGCAATTTAGCTTAACAGGCTGTCATTCTATGGTAATTTTTCTTTAGGAATGTAAGGTAATCTGTTATAGGGTCTGGGGCTAAAACATTCCATCAATCAGAAATTACCATTTATATTGCATATATGGCCACCTCCCTTATGGCTTTGTCATGTAAAATGACTATCATCCTGCTTAAAAAGTTTATTTAATGGTGATATCTTTAGATTTTTTTTCCAAGTAATAATTTTAAAATTGTAACAGTGATAACATAAAACTATGCATTATAATCTAAGATTATAAATAGACTTAAATGAATGTAGAGAAGATATGATAATTGCAGTGCTACCATAATGTCCAAAAATGCAAAATCTGCAGGACATCACGGTTACACTTTCAAGGTGATTAATGCTCAGAAAATGACTACTAATTGTAAAAATAAAATATTTTTAATTATTAAAAATACTATTCAAGAAAATAAAAACATATTAGAGAATAAAATATCATCTTTAAAAATAAATGAAAACTTACTTTTAATCCTTATGAACGTAAATATAAAATTCATACTAAATTGTGCAAAGATATTGTTATACTCTGATTATTTCAGCTATATAAGAAAAAAACAACAACTAAATTATAGATTTATTATCATAAAAAATAACTCATCAAATAGCACAAGTCCATATTGATCAATTAATTGATACAAAGTAATATCAATCCAAGTTGAACCATTGGAAATTAATTAAGGCAGATATCAGTATTCTAGTTCCGGAATCAAGAAGACCTAGAAATGTTTTTCTATTAATTTTTAATATTTTAATTCTATTAATAAAAGTTAATAATGACAATACAGCCTTCTCATTAGTTGTGAGGATATTTTGCTTTTTTTAAAAGTACCCCTAATGATTCCATTGTCAGAATGCATCTAATTAATGTTCATGTTTCATTATTCATAATACACTTAATCAGTTTATTAAAACTTCAAGGTAATGCTGTAATTATAATTGAGAAAATCATGATTACAGTATTTGACTATGGTAATAATATTATTAACAATCACCAGTGTCAGATAAAACAAAATCACATTGATAATACATTAAAAATTTAGATATTTATAAATTCAGAATAACTATTAGTGGCCTTTTATAAAGTGAGATAAATAGCAATCATGAACAGTATTAAAACTATTTATTTTGTCATTGAAAACCCAATAGTTTTTTTGTTATGTGAAATAAGATTTTTATTAAATATTCTCTAAAAAAACTTGAAGACAAAAAAGTATTTAAGTATAGTATCTTGCAATACAAAATACTTCTCTGCCCAAAAAAGTAAAGTAGCTTTTATCAATTCTGCTAGCTTATGATTTTTGATGATAAAACAAATATCTATATTCAATGTTTATTTTAAAGTTATGATTGTGACATTTAGCTTGTAATTATGTGTCAGACATTTTCTATCATCTAGATTTAATTGTTAAATGTTTATTTAAGAGAAATTTCAAACTTTTTTAAATTTTATCAAATACATTCAACTATGAATAATAACATGCAAATAGGTATAAATATTTATCCTTTTTTTCAAGTGTTTCTGGCCTTACCAGTAACAGTACTAATATGGGAATGAAACAGATTTTTAGATTAACGAATATTAAATTTAAACTGGTGTTCTAACTATTAGTCTAATCTGTCAAAAGACCTAATTAATAGAAATTCATACATTTGTCTATAATTATCCTCCTATTTTTTTCTATTTTTTATAAGAGCAAGTGGATTAACGTTCTATTTTGATTTATGAGGTTATTTGCCATTGTCCTGTGAGCAGCTTCTTTAATTTTTCTTCTTTTTCGTTTTTCTTCTATGTCCATTATTCTCATCTTCTTTTAATTGAATATGGTCATTAGAACACACATAGTCTACTACATTAGTTGTTTCTTCATTTGTAATTATTACTTTATGCTTTTAAATAATTTTTAAATGGCAGCTAATTTTACAGATATATGCCTCTCCATATTCACATGATATTTTATAGATGCAGTTTCAATTTTTCAGTATTCCAAGTCACCAACTAAATTTCTATGCTTGTACTGTCATTGATCAGATCAGTAATACCAGAAGAAGAGAGAACAATAATGCTATGCAAATGTATTCATAAAATTTAAATAAAATTAAAACTTTTTAAAAATGTTTATCAATTCGAACTAGAAGATAAAAATAGTCCAATATATAAATGCCTATACTCACTGTGATTTTAATCTGCTTTCTGAGGTTTATATTTATTAGTGAAACAGCACTTTATATCTTTAAAATATAGTAAATTAAGTTTATGCCTTGTCTAGATAACTAGACAACAGGGAATTAGTTTAACATTTTATATCTTGTCTTTCTCTTTAAACGACATAAAAAATTAAAAAGAGTGAAATCATTGAAAAAACATTATTAAAGTTTAAAATGTAACCAAAAGTAATATGCTTCAAGTTTAAGACTAATAACATAATAAGAGTACTGTAATAAGAATAAAACTACTTTAAAATAAGAATATGATTGACATTTTCTTTTTCAAATCAAAATATTTATTTTCGAATAGCGAATTTAAAATTTTTTGGTATTTTGCATTGATATAAAGCTACTCAATTTTAGTTACTTTATTACAAAATAAACCTTGAATTAAAAGTAATTTTGGCTTGTCATAACCATTTCTAAAACTTACTGTGAATTAAAGTTTGCATTTAGTAAACTATTTTTAGTCAAAAATAAAAAAGGCAATAAATCAAAACAAATATAATTATTTAAAAAAAAAAATCAGTTCCCATAAACTTAAAACAGGCAAAACTCTAATGGTGATCATGTGATGTTTTCCATAAACTTCTTAGTAATTGATTTCAGCTTAATTTGTTTAAATATATCTACAAGTTTCATAAAAAGTGCGTCTAGCATCCTAAAACATGTCATAAAGTAACTAATTGTCTCCTTTTTTTTTTCAATTTTACCTGCTATATATATATATGTGTGTATAACGTTAGCATAAATCAAAACATTTACATACGTAAATGGGAACAAATTCGTTGCTTATCTCTTTATATTACGCATAAAACACATATAAACGCCAAAAAATTAATAGATTAGTTATTTACAAAGCGAAATGCCAAAAGTGTAGGGTTGAACTTTGAATCAAAAACTTTGAATCCATCAGTTTATCATTATGGCCAGTTACATAAATAGTTAAATATATATTTATGTGTGAATTTACAATTCAGAGGATTGAACAAGAAGTAGCTGAAGCTTCCAATGTGTAATACCATACTTATAACCCAATCACAACCATCCATCAGACCAGAAGTCAAACCAATCTCCCAGACCATAGATACATTAGAAACATAATTTTTGTAAGCAATTCTTATAGCACATGTGACATTTCATCTTAAAACAGGCAAAACTCACTATATTTATTGCCACACACAGCAAGCTAGAGTAATCAATGGATGCCAGAAGGCTTGTGCATAAAATCCCCATCTAGTGCCTACTCATCCAATATCCCCAGACTAGTTTCTGGCTTGTGACCTTCATCAGTGAGGAGCCTTGGATCTGAGAGCACTGAACCTAGATCTTAAGATCTAATGCAACCCTCCAGCAGCCACCTTTTATCTCCATTTAACTACAAAACCATGAGTCTTAAACTAAAAACACCTTAATGTTTTCAATCCATGCCCACCAGCTTATATAGTCATATAGGTCTGAACTCAGTTTATTACCCATACAATTTGGTATCTTTGGTTCTTTAATAACCACAGCCACCACTATCCTATTAGGCAGGATTGGTTTTAACAAATAAACATTACATGACTACCACTTCTTATGCTTGTGTATAACTGTTGTTAAAATAGGCAAAACTCACTATACATATTGCCACACACAGCAAGCTAGAAACTAGTCTGGGATAATGGATGAGTAGGCACTAGATGGGGATTTTATGCACAAGCCTTCTGGCATCCATTGATTACTCTAACTTGCTGTGTGTGGCAATACATATAGTGAGTTTTGCCTGTTTTAACAATAGTTATACACAAGCATAAGAAGTAGTGATCATGTGATGTTTATTGATATTTCATCTTCACATAACATGTCTTCGATCATATGTTTTGGTAATCTGTCATGAAATTGTAGTTAATGTATATAAATTAAGATTAGGGTTTTTCTAGAAATAATGTATACATGCTGTTGAAACGTCGCATGTGCTACATAAATTGCTTGACAAAAAGTATGTTTCAAATGTATCTATGGTCTGACTTCTGCGTTAATGGATACTTGTGATTGGGATGCAAGTATGATATAATTCACTGAAAGCTTCAGTTACTTTCTGTTCGATTACATATAATCTGAGTTATTTATTTATTTACATTCAAAGGATTGGAAATAATTTATATAGAAAGTAGATCATAATAATAATAATCCTTCTACTACCAATAATAATTTCATCATTTAAGTCCATATTACATAAAACAGAAATAGATAGTATCTTAAAGTTGTAAATAGATTTTAAAAAATTATAATAATAAATAGTAATAATAAAATATTTTTTTAAAAAAAAGGAAAATATAGTTATGAGTTGGGTAAGTTTGTAAAAAGTTTATTCGTTATTTGTGATAAACGCACTTACATATAATTTAATAGACAACAAATAAAAAACAGATTGCATATATTTTGATTTGTTTAAAAGTACTGATGCATAATTTTCCCATTTCAAATATTAAATATTTTATAAACAAACCTTATCCATTTTAAAAGTGTAAGACAAATTCTTACTATATAATCTGTTAAATTTGAATAATTATTATTATCAGGCTATGCACACACACACCCCACCCAAAATCACAAAAAATCATCAAATTATTAGAAATAAAATTAATACAACTTCAGACTTAAGTTTTATTTGTTAAAATTGCTATACCTGATTAATAATCAGGCTAGAATTTTATTTGATGTATTCTTTTCAAGTAGAATTATATTTGTTAAAAAGCCAAAAAGAAATCAGTTTATTGATTGTACTGTTTTTTATATATTTAAAAATTGCAATTTTACGTTTGAATATGGCCAAATTAAGTAAATCACGCTAACTAAAAAATGGCCTGAAAATTCAAAGTCCAATAAAGCAAAGCAAACATTTTATTTTTCCAAATTCAATTTTTATTGTTTTAAAGTTAATACAAAAATTCCGCTTACAATGTAAAAACATTTAAAATAAATTAATATTTATTTTTGTTCGTTCTAATGAAAACTGGGTCGTTATTATCTAAACTAATACAACAGTCCTAAGACTTTTTCCTAATTACTAATATTTATTTTCAACGTGCGTATATATAAGTCAAATTTAGACCGAATATTCTAAATAGTAAAAGAAAATTGTACCTTAATAGATTTGAAATTCGTATTAAGAGCGACTTGTCCAATTCTAAAGTTGATAGAATTTCTGATGTCAATTCCCTAATTATAGATTTGTGATTTGATTTTTTTTTAAAAAAAACAACAACTGCCCAACAATAAATAACCAAGAAAAGTTTTTTTTTTTTTTTAAATATGCACATTGAGAAAATAAGTTTATAAAAGTAAAGATAAGATAAAGTGATAATGTATTGAACTTTGAATAAAAAATAATAGTCATTTTTATTTTATTTTTTATCAAAACATCACGTGATCGCCATTTCATATGGCACTACTGTATGGAGAGTTTGCTGCTGTTATTTTATTTTTTATTTTTTAATCTGCACTGTAAATAAAATATTGAATTAATAAGATAATGAAGTGGAAAAAAAAATAAACAGTAAATGCTGATATAGAAAAATTATGTGAAAATTTAACAATAAGTAATGTGATTTTACAAGAGATGAAGGAATTTAAAACGAAAGTTTAAAGAAATACAAAAATTTAATTTCTGTTTAAATTTACCTTCTGACAGGATAACTATTAAATTATTGCAAACAGCCTTTCAATAAATTTTTTAGTGTTATTTTTATAGTAGTTTTAATGTGAGATTTTTTAAGAAGTCTAAAAATGCATGATTTTTTTGTGTCATGCTTTCTTTAATCAGACTAATATAAGACTCTACTGTGAAAACAGCAATCTATATTGAATAAAAACTGAATACTTGTTAGAAATTAAATTGGATCAGACAATAACTTAATGGCCACAATAATAATATTTAAAAAAAAGGTTCTTATAACGTAATTGGGCTTGGCCACTTGATGGCATTCTGGCTCGCCAAAACACCTAACAAATGCTGTTTACAAGGCCTGACTTATGGCTATAGAAAACATCTATGTTTGTCTTAGCCATTAGAAGGCCATTGGTGATGACATAACGCAGAAATAATACGGCCCATATCTGCTTCGAGACTGTTACTGTGAATCCACACACTTATCTTTCGTGTACAGTTTGATATATATGTGTGTGTAATTTGATTAGTCAAATTTTTACAATATACGTTACACAATCTTTGTATTTGTAATGAATTTAAGAAACCTGACTTTATAGTAATTTTCCAAATGGCCACACCCTTATTTAGAGAAGGTGTAATGTGTAAAATCTTGCCGAGGGTACGTCAAAATGAATTCGGCCGAGTTCGCATCCGAAATCTCGTTTTCACGTGAAATACCACATAGTTCATAAAATGGCTGGCGATCGCGTAACTTTTTCCGCAGTTGGTGAAAACTGAAGCCAAGTATTTCTGCTGTCCAATAAAAAATACACGATTTTTTGTAAATTTCATAGAAAGCACATATTATAAACATGTTTAATAAGTAAAGAAGACATTTATATGTGTTTGTTGTTGTTTAAAAAAGTTTGAGTTTCTTTATTTTGTCCAACTACAGTTACAATTTTGATATTTTTTATTTTAGCATTACAAACAACAGAACACTAACCCTAAAACTAACTCTAAACTAACCCTAAAACTAACCCTAGAACTAACCCTAAACCTAACCCTAAACTAACCTTAAAACTAACCCTAAACCTAACCCTAAAACTAACCCTAAAACTAACCCTAAACCTAATCCTAACCCTACACAGTTGTTTTGTTATGTAGAAAGCAATAATTAAGTGAAAGACATCGCTAAATAGACATTGCAGAGTAGCAGCAATCAATGAATCGATTCCCTAAAACCCACCCCTCCCCCCAAAAAAGTTTAAAAGTATGTTTAAAAATGCAAAAAGGTTGTTGTTTTGTAAAGACAAATTAAAATTAAACGTTTTATTTTTAAAAAAGATAGGGAAAAAAAAGTTTTAGCAATCAATCAATTAATAACTAAAAAGGAGGAATGATGATAATTTGTCCAAAAACAGTGATTTAAAAATAAAAAAAAAGGTTGTCGTTTACTAAGTACAAAATTAAAATTAAAAAGGCATGAAAAAAAAAAGTTATAGCAATCAATAAATTAATAACCAAAAAAAAAAAAAAAACAGCAATTTAAAAATCACACGGCCCACAATGCCATCAAGTGGCCAAGCCTGATTACATTATAATTACAAAAAAAAATCCTATGAGTTTAAAAGAAACTGCCTAATACCGCAGATTTCATAAACATTTTATAAAGTTTTGCTTACATCCATATAAACACTATTCTCAGATTTTATTAAATTAATATGAGTTGATCAGATGAGTGTCATGCACTGGTTATAAATCCATATTAAATTCATGAATTCCTTATTCCCAATTAGACACATGTTCATATCTTGGGATTTATATCTAGTCTAGATAAAGCAATTTTTTTCATATCATATTTAAGTTCCTTTATTCAAGTATTCAGTTCATATACAAATGTTTTGGACATTCAGTTATTTGTTTTTAGTAAAAAATGATCTAGTTTGTCTTAACAAAAAAAAATTACAAGGGTTTTTGACCCCCCCCCCCACATTAGATTATTTAAAGTGCATTTTACATCACTATATATTTTAGAACTTTAATTATAAAATTTACTTTTATTATTTTAAAACATCAATCTTTACTTTTAGTTGAATAATATCCATTATCTATAAACATTATGATAATAATTATCTAAATTAGATAATTGAGAATTATGTTGAAATAATTCAATAATACTTTGTCAGAACTATCTAGAGTTGAAAGTGTTTTGATTATATCAATAAATAAACTAATCAGCATATAAAAATAATAGAATAATATATTTGTTGTGATATACACGATACATTTACTGAATATTATAAAGTTTTCATCATATTGTTGATATGAACAATCTGTTTTACTTTCATTAATGTGGCTGCATACTTAATAATGCAATAAAAATGTCGATTAAACTTTTGACTTTATTTCACTAGGGCTTGTTGATGTGGACTTGGATATCCTTAACATGTGTACTGAGGGAATTGCCTATTATTATCAATAAATAATAACATATGCCATGCTAACCAGGATTAGTTAAGCTCATAGAAAATAGTTTTATTTTATATTGTAACAATTATAATTTTGTCAGATTTAATTGATTCATTGCAAATATTCAGTTTTGATTCAATATAACTTAGTCTTTTCAGAGCCAAGTCTCATATCAAGGATTTTCAAAACATAGCAAAGAAATCAGGTCTACTTAATCATTTTATAGATATAACAAATATTTATAAATTAAAAATTATAGTTTGGATGACACTTTCTCACTTTATAGTAATGTCATTGAGTCATTGACTTTTATCTCCAATGGAAAAAAGACCCAACTTTATATGTAATGAGTGAAATATATACTACTCTGAGTAAACTGTATATAAGAGATAAGTTTTTGTCTATGATTTCTTTACTTGTAATCTCATTTTTATATTTTAAGGAGAATATATGTGGTTTGAAAATTAATAGAAGTTGATAGAATATGATACTTTGAAGTAAATAGAACAAAAAGAAAAATTATATGAATTGGGGGAACACAATATTTTATGCTGGGATACAGATAAAAGATTTCAAAATGTGATAAATGTATAACTTTCTAGTTACAAATATAATGCAAAGAGGACCAATAGATTGAGTTATAAAATAATGAATACAATGGGGAAAATTTTAGTGATCATAATTGGGATAATCTACTAAAAGCTAATGGCTGAATAAATATATGGTACAGCAATAAAAAAAGTACCATTATATATAAGATTTTATAATTGAGGGGAAAATGAATGAATTGACTGATACAGAAATGGTATGAAGAATAATACAAAAAAATTGAAGAAAAAATAGATGAGTAATTTGAAAATTGGAGGAATAATGAACTAGACATATTATAATAAATGAAATCAGAACAAGATTATTGAAATGATATGATGCCTCAGAAATATTGTGAAAACAAATACTGAACTGGAAATACAAAAGAAAGTGAATGAGAAGGAATAAATAGAAAGATTTGACAGAGAGGTATAGAGATTGAAAATTGAAAGATGCATACAGTGTTTTAGAGCAATTAGAGAATAAAGACAAATGACTTGTTAGTTTTTTCATTGAATTTCTATATTACAAATACTGTAAGATTTTTTCACTAATATATTGACAATTGCTGCAAAGGTGTGAGTCATGTCAAATAAATCAATTGACCACTACCATGTGATAAATGTAGATATGTTTTGTTTGATGATGAATTTGTTTTATGTAATTAAAAAAAATTGTATTTGGCTTTCACTTTTTTTTTTCCTTTATTTTTTTTCTTAGAAAAGAGATTCAATAATTGGTTATGAATAGCTACAAAGTATTGTCTGAGAGACTTTAACATTTTTTTACATAAATAAGTTGCATGATGGTTCTAAAGAAAATTATATTTTATTTATACTATTTAATGTAGGATATTGTAAATTCATTTTTATATTGTAATGAGTCTTTTATGGATTTGATGATATAGAATTTAGTATTAATGAAATTGATAAAGTTGTAATACAATGTTATTCTTGTCAATATCTATTATATCCAATTTAATGTGAATTTTATTTGTTATTTCAGATCAGTGTTGATGAAAAATTTTAATGGTGGAGTAGAAGTGCAAAATTATTATTTGGAGAGTCATATGTAAAGTTATTTTGGGATCTTGATTAGGATTCTGATTACAGCAATAAACATTCAGGCGGCAGCAGAAAAGAATTTCTCTTGATAAACTTGTAAAGTGTTACTCTTATTAGAGAGTTTGAAAACATATACTGTTGAGATGATATGATTAATTTATTCACATTATTCTGAACCGAGATGTATCAAATTAAAAAAAATCTTACATTTTGTTCATTTATTTGATAAATATAAATAAAGTGAATGTAAAATAGGGTTTAGTCAAGTGTTGGTGGATGAGAGGTCAGCATAGTGTCTTACAAGCAGTTATCCCAGGTTAGTGGGTTCATTTTTCGGCCAATGCTATGACACATGAAAAAAAAGGGTTTATATGTTCTTTTGCAAATGGTACACATCTTTAACTAATATATGCTTTCTTTCAAGTGATATACATCTTTAAGGTCCTGAGGCAGAGCTGTAACTGCTACCAGGCAGGTCCCCAGGTGGTGGATAGGGGAATGGCCCCCAGATATGAGGGTCAGCTGTGAATAAGCATTTAGGCAAATAAGCAGTCCTGAACCAACAGCGGCAATGTTAATAGGGTGTGGGGGATCATAAGGGTGGCTCCTTATGTTTCCAGCTAAATACCACATAAACCCAATGATAACATTGTGCCAAGGCGAGTTTCTGGCACCATACCCAGAGGCCATGGCCATGGTAATGGAGAAAGCAGCATTATCATTACTGGCCCAAGGCAGAAGATGAAGATATCGGAATGGCTTGGTTCCAGAGATCTATGGGCATGGATGCAGCATCTTTAATGGCCATAGCACTGCAAATACCTAGAAAGATGCTGCTTTCCCATCTGGGGTTGCCCATGATGGGTTGGTGGCAGCAAGGGCATGCGGCTATAAAACCAGGACCTTGCCACTCAAACTACATGATGCGGAAAAATTCAGGTAGAGATCTTGCTAGGGCGTACCCTGTAAGCGACACGTTGGGGCCTCGCCTGACTCCACCGAGAAGCGGACAAGGGCTACCATATCGTGAGCGGATATGGTTAAAGAAGATTGCTCAAAGGAAAAGGAGGTTTAGTAGTGAATGAAGGATAAGGGGTTGTTCGGTCAGGTTGACTGTCGGTACTCTCAATGTTGGCACCATGACTGGGAAAGGTAGTGAGCTTGTGGACATGATGATAAGAAGAACAGTGGACATTGAGGCAGTTCAGGAAACAAGGTGGAAAGGCCAAAAGGCAAGGGAACTGGGAAATGGCTTCAAGTTGTTCTATTGTGGTAGTGATTCTAAAAGAAATGGGGTTGGAATTATACTGAGCTCAAATTTGAAACATAGGGTATTGGAAGTTACTCGGTATAATGACAGGATTATCTCTATAAGAATTGACTTGGAGAGTTGTGTGATTACTGTGATTAGTGCATATGCTCCACAGTCAGGATGTGATGAGGATGAGAAAGATAAGTTTTGGGGTGAGATGGATGATATTTGGGGCTCAATTCAACAAACAGATAAGGTCTTCCTTTGTGGAGATTTGAGTGGACATGTGGGCAGAGAAAATGGTGGGCTGGAAAGAATCCTGGGAAATCAGGGAATTGGGGAAAGAAATAAAGAGGGAGATAGAATAATTGATTTTGCTGTTTCAATGGATATGGCATTATTGAACACCTTCTTCAAGAAACCCCCAAATCAAAAGATAACTTACATGAGTGGGGGACGAGAATCCCAAATTGACTATATTATGTATAGAAGAATTGGCCTAAAAGATATACAGGATTGCAAGGTTATTCCAGTAGAAGCTATGGGTCAACAGCACAGACTTTTACTATGTCATGCTAATCTTACAGGAATTAAAATAAATCCTAGAAGAGGTATCATCAAGACCAAATGGTGGAAACTTGAGGTTGATGCCTACAGAAAGCAATTTGTTGATGAATTGATGAAGGTTGAAGACAAAGAAGAAGGGGAAGATCTTTGGACAAGTACTGCAAACAACATCTGTGTAATTGGGGATCAAGTTCTTGGCCAAACGTCGGGTGTGATAAAAGAGAATAAAGAGACTTGGTGGTGGAATGCAGAAGTGCAGTGCAGAAAAAAATTGGGAATAAGAAAATAGCCAAAAAGGAGTGGGACAAAGACGGAGGGGAAAGTAGTAGGGTCAAATATAATATAGCAAAGAAAGAAGCAAAGAAAGCTGTTGCCAAAGCCAAGTTTGACGCATACTCAGATTTATATGAAAGTTTAGAGAAAGAAGAAGGAGTTAAGAAGATTTTGCGTATTGCAAAACAACGAGATAAGAGTGGTAAAGATACTTACCAAGCAAATAGAATAAAGGACTCTAACAATAAGGTGTTGTGTGGCAAGAATGAAATCATAGCTAGATGGCAGCAATATTATGAGCACCTACTAAATGAAGAAAATTTTCGGATTGACAAGGGATTTGGGACTCCAAATTTGGGCCCAGCTTTAAAGATCAGTAGGGAAGAAGTTAGACAAGCAGTCAGAAGAATGAAATGTGGGAAATCGGTGGGTCCAGATAACATCCCTGTAGAGGTATGGAAGGTAATGGGAGAAGAGGGAATCACCTTTCTGACCAAACTTTTTAATAACATCATGATCACGGAGAAAATGCCAGATGAATGGAGGAGAAGCATTTTGGTTCCAATCTATAAGAATAAGGGAGATATTCTAGAATGTAGTAATTATCGAGGAATAAAGCTGATGAGCCACACAATGAAAATATGGGAGAGAATAATAGCAAATAGGCTACGGCAGGAAATAGACATCAGTAAAGAACAGTTTGGTTTTATGCCAGGTAGAGGAACCACAGATGCAATTTTTGCATTGCAGCAACTTATAGAAAAACATAGAGAAGTCAACCAAGAAATTGTTCTAATATTCATTGATTTGGAAAAAGCATTTGATAGAGTACCTAGAGATGAACTTTGGAGATG
Source organism: Epiperipatus broadwayi (assembly GCA_028023455.1). Classification (NCBI taxonomy): domain Eukaryota; kingdom Metazoa; phylum Onychophora; class Udeonychophora; order Euonychophora; family Peripatidae; genus Epiperipatus; species Epiperipatus broadwayi. The sequence continues at coordinate 485,376 of JAQFVV010000394.1, forward strand.
CCTAAGGAAAAAGCTGGTTCAGGAAAAATACATTTGTCTGATTCAAGATATGTATCAAGGCTGTCAAACCAGTGTGAGATGTAGTTCAGGAGAAACAGACTCATTTCAGGTGAAAGTGGGTGTGCATCAGGGATCAGCCCTGAGTCCCCTACTATTTAATATCGTTATTGATGTCCTAACAGAAGATATTCGTAGGGAAGCACCCTGGAACATGATGTATGCCGATGATATAGTGATTGCAACTCAAAACATCAAGGAAGCTTAGGATAGGATAGAAGAGTGGAGGAAAGCACTGGAGGAAGGAGGAATGAGAATTAGCAGAAATAAAACTGAAGTGCTCTTCTGTGGTAATGGTGGAGGAAGCATTTTGTTAGGGGGAAAGAAGTTGCCTGAGGCTGAAAAATTTAAATATCTTGGGGCCTGGATGAATAAAGATGGATCACTGGATGGAGAAGTTGTTGGGAGAACTCAAGCTGGTTGGAATAATTGGAGAAGGGTCTCTGGGATACTCTGCGATAGGAGAATAGGTGCAAGGTTGAAAGGAAAAGTATATAAAACTGTGGTGCGTCCGGCACTGATGTATGGTGCAGAAACATGGCCGATCAATAAGAAAATAGAAGACAAGCAATGTGTAACAGAAATGAGAATGCTTAGGTTTGCCTTGGGCCTCACTAGAAAGGACAAAGTGAAAAATGAAGTAATTCGAGAAAATATGAGAGTGAGAATGATCAGTGAAAAAATGAAAGAATCAAGGTTGAGGTGGTTTGGTCATGTTAAGAGAAGAGAAGAAAATTACATTGGAAGGAAGATTTTGGAGATGGAACCACCGGGGAAAAGACCCAGGGGTAGACCTAAGATCAGATGGATTGATCGAGTGAGAAAGGACTTGCAGGAGATGTCACTTAGGGAGGAAATGACTTTAGATCGAGTAGCCTGGAGAAGATTGATCCGCACCAGCAACCCCACTTGATGTGGGATTAATCAAGCTGTGGAAGAAGAAGAAGACATCTTTAAGGTGAAGTCAAATAACTCAACTTGACATGATGGAAGACAAATAAAAAATGCAATTTTTGATGTTTATATAAATTATTCTAATATACTGAAATAAGTTATTGAAATAATATAAAAGTTCCATATGAAGTTTGATGCATTGCTAAAAATGAACTCAAGAGATAATGGTTTCTGGATCAAATTCAATCTAACATTTCTTATTTTCAAATCTCACTTGCCTTCCAGAAAAATAATCATTTTTGAAATTAAAATATTGAATTTGATTTCTACACCTAATAATTATACAGCATTGAGATGCCACTGAATATACACTAAGATTATAGTCATAAAATTTAAACAATTAATGTAATTTTTGTTATGGTTTTTATTTTCAAAAAATACAATATTATTCATTAATCTAATAATATCATTCAATGTACAGATCTTTCAACAGAGCAGTTGGAAATCAACCTAGGTATCATAATCTTTACTATTCTATTCCTACACAATCTATCATATTTTTAAAACAAAACAATGTATTTTGTATTTATGCACTATATAAAAACCAATCCTATAGGCTATAACAAAGTTTGATATGCACTGTATGCATACATGTGTTTCATATGTGTATTTAAGATAGATTTGTATGAAATGTTTTCATTTTTACATTTATTTTTATACTATGACTATTTATATGAGTCTTCTCTGCTTTTATTAATTTTTCTTATAATATATCTGAATCATTTTTGCTTGAAATGATTGTCCAAGTTGAAAGTGTTATGTATATTTCCTATACAGATTTGTGTAAATTCACTAAAGGTAATAAAATTTATAGCAGATCATTTAATAGTTATAACATATAAATATCATGTTTGGTAGAAAGCAAATTTGTGATATTAAACAATCACATATATACTGTGCATGAGATGTATTTTAAATTTATAACAATAATATTCAATATATTGATTGTACTATATTATAAATTAATAATATTATATTCTCCTATATATTTTACAAAATGCAAATGCAATATTTTACTATATCATACTTTCAAAAGCAGATAATATATTTGACTGTTTAACAACCTTTTTCAGAATTATAATATATACAATGCATAGAATGTATGTATATACTACAAACTAAACAACTTTTTTATACAGAATAAAACTAACAAGAACGTAAATAGAAGAAAAACTCTCCATACAATAGTACTACTCTGTGCAAGCCAGAGTGCCTGCTCATCCCAATATCTCCAGGGTAGGTTCTAGCGTGTGGATTTGATCAATGAATAATCTTGGATCGGAGAGCACTGCACCTAGATCTTAGACTCTAATGCAACCCTCCAGCAGTCATATTTTACTTTTTAGCTAACTATAAAGCTTTGAATCCAAATTGAAAACACAATGTTTTCATGTTAAGCACATTAGATCTGAACTTAGTTCAGCATCTATACATTTTGGTATCTTTGGTTCTTTAATAACCACAATCACCATAATCCTATTGGGTAGAATAGATATTAAACTACCAAACATTACATGACCATCATTCTTTATGCTTACACAAGCTGTTTTCACAGAGACAAAACTCTCCATACAGTAGCATGTTCAGTACAAGTCAGAGTAATCAGTGGATGGAAGAAGGTTTTTGCATAAATTTCCTATCTAGTGCCTACTCATCCAATAACCCTAGACTAGTTTTTAGCTTGTGGCTATCATCAGTGAGGAGCCTTGAATCTGGGAGCTAAATTTAGATTTTATGATCTAATGCAATCCTCCAGCAGCTACTTTTTACTTTTTTAGCTAAGCGTGAAACCCTAAATCCAAAATGAAAATACAATAATGATTTCAAGTTAAAATCCTTTGCTTGCAAAGTTGTATATAACTAAACTCAGTTCAGTATTCATATTTTTGGTGTCTTTCAATACAGGAAGGTTTTATTACCTCACTGATAAAAGCCACTGGGGATATTAGATGAGTAGGAGGCATTAAATAGGAATTTTTTGCAAAAATCTTCCTGCATCCATTGATTACTCTAGCTTGCACTGAGTGGCACTACTGTATGGAGACTTTTGCCTTTATGAAAACAGTTTATGAATGGTCATCACATAACATTTGATGATTTAATACCAATCCTGCTCAACAGGTTAATGGTGACTGTGGTTATTAAATAACCAAATAAACCAAAAAATATGGATGCTGAACTGAGTTCATATCTGTACAACTATACAAGCTAATCAGCTTAGTTTAAAACCCTTATGGTGTTTTTATTTTGGACTCAAAGCTTTATAGTTAGCTAAAAAATAAAAGGTCACTTCTGGAAACTTGCATTAGATTTTAAGATCTAGATGCAGTACTTTCAGATCCAAAGCTTATGATTGATGAAAACCACAAGCTAGAAATTACTCTGGCGATATTTAATGAGTAAGCACTAGATAAGGTTTCTAAGCAAAAATGTTTCTGCATTCATTAAATATGCTGTATTGCAGAGAGTGGTGCTACTGTATGGAGAGTTTTGACTTGTGAAAACAGCTTGTGTAAGCATAAAAAAAGGTAATCATGTGATTTTTGATGGCTTAATACCAATTCAGCCCAAGAGGATTATGATGACAGTGGTTATTAAATAACCAAAGATACCAAAAAGTATAGGTGCGAACTGAGTTTAGATCTACACAAATATGAGCTAATGAGTTTAGCTTGAAAACATTATGTTTTCATTTTGGACTTAGAGCTTTATAGCTAGCTAAAAAAAAAGGTGGCTGCTGGAGAGTTGCATTATATCCTAAGATCTATGTGCAGTATTCTCAGATTCAAGGCTCCTCAATGATATAAGTCACAAGCTAGAAATTAGTCTGGGAATATTGGTAAATAGGCACTAGATAGGGATTTTATGCAAAAACCTTTGCTGTATGGTGAGATTTGCTTCTATAAAAACAGCTTGTGTAAACAAATATATGCGACGAAACACTCAATTATAATTGTATTTAATTTTTTAAAAAAGCAAAATTAAATGCTTCAAATATTACCTGCATCTTCATATCTATTATATTTATATATTAATTATTATTTGTTGAACGTACTTTGAAAATATTTTGATTCCTATTTACTAGTGCATAAAGTTACCGTCTTAGTTTAAAAATCTTTTATATATATATAAAGTTTCATTATTGCGCTTTTTTTTGAAGAACTGATATACATTAGACATTCGATAGTAAATTCGTTTAGAAAAATGATCTCTACCATTTCTAATTAAAAACCGTAACAAAAAATAAATAGCATGCATGTTAAAGTGTTAGTACATTAGACTACGTTGAACTTCTAACTTAATAGTACTGTCGCATTATTAACCTCAATGTTCTCTGAATTAATTAATTTTTTACAGTAAATTTTAAATAATAAAATTTTATATTCGTATTTTAGTACCCTATGACACTATTTTCAAAAATCATTAAAATTTTTAAATGGTAGCCTGAAGATGTAGAACGTAGTCAAAGTTTATTTCAGTAATTTCATCCATATTTAATTAATTATACATTGAAGAAATAATTAATAGCCAAATAGAATGTCAGCTATTTCATTCATATTATTAAAGATTGTATAATAAATAGAGAAGTAAAAGCTATTTTAAAATGAAAGTGATTCGGTTTTACTAATACATTAGCAACCTTTTTTTTTTCATTATAATTTTGTATATAATTAGAATTTATTCTTTATTTTATGATATAAAAAAAAAAATCACATTGTTAAATGAAAAATAATAACAAAAACTACAATACCGTCAGCAACAACAATAATATAGTTAATTGACAGAAAAATCGTATGATGGTTGAAATCCATATGGCAGGTTGAGTTCACCAATGCCTTTGAATTAAAATTTTACTCAGCTGCGATCTTCCCCTAAAGTCTTTGGTTTTTGTTCTACACCTTAAATTCTACATAGAGCACATCTGTAGTTGATCGACTAGAATAAAAAATAAAATGATTTTTAAAAAAGTAGAAAAGATAATAGGTGGAAAGATAAGATAAACCATGTAAAAAAACTAAAATTAAATGAGAAAAATATTATGATGAAAAAATATTGAAACGGAAATTGAATATAGCATAGATTCTGAAATGAAACACAGAAGTAGTTGATTCAAATCCCAGATCATGAATGTAATATTGATAAGATATAATTTAATATTGTGTGTGCATTATACATAATTTATTAGAATATAAAATAATTCGTACATAATGGTCAAAATTTATATCATTTCGTACTTAAGATCTTTCAAGAGGTTGGTCTTGGTTATAAATAAATACTCAAATTTGTTATAAAGTATTATTATATTTTCTTGATAAAACTATTTCCAATTTATTATGAGATTCTTATGTCATCGCACAATTCTATACACTAAATGTGGATGTCTGACTGTGCATTTGTACAACCATATTTCCATTCATTAATTATACAAACGTCAATTCTAATCAATTATATTCTTTTTCTGGATTAAAAAGAATAGTCATATTAATTTATGAACGGGTAGTAAAATTAATTAATTTTGTAAGTTATTAATTAATTTTACAATAGAAGCAGATCAGAATACACCCTGTTTGGTTGGAACAATTATAGATATAATATCTCCCATTTGTTTAAAAAATATATTAAAAGTCCATAACATTTATTGTTGATAATCTATGAATGTAAAGAAAACAATTGAGTAGAAACTTTTGTTTAGTAACATGCTAGTATTGTTGTCTATTTTCTGAAAGCCTTTTAACATTTATGCATTTTCATAATAATTTATTCTCCATAAGATGAAAAAAAATTATGGTCAAGCTTCTTTGATAGTACATAATGAAAAAAAAAAGAACTGAAACAGGCAGAACTCTCCCTGCAGAGGGGCCCGCTCAGTGCAGGCTTGCATTGAGTGGTATTGTTGTGTGGAGGATTTTGCCTGTTTTAAAAATTGTAGTACAACTTAAAAAAATTATGTCACTAGAATCAAATTTTATCAAGATTGATAAAAAATGTTTAATCACATAATGAACCTGTAAAAAAGTTGTGATCTCTAACATTTTTGATTTTCAAAACTGTCTATGCTCATAACTTTGAGACTTCTCATAAATTCATTGATACATTATCATTTAATTTTTTTCAAATGTTTTTATTCAACTGTTTATGCATTGTTATGTGATGTTAAAGTATACCTTTAAAATATTCATAATATAATAATTAAAATAAAAGCTTCAGTTATATTTTAACATAATAAATAAATTTCATTTAGTGAACAATAATGAAGAATATTTTGCTACTATTAAAACTACAGTATTAAAATTTTTGCTGAAATCTGTTTCCTCGGTATGGAAAAAGATTTTAAACCCAGAATTGTTATTGAATTCTTCTGGTATGTAAATTTTGATCCCAATCTTTTTTAGTGTTTAAACTTCATACATTTACAAAAACTTCTTAGTAATAATTACTTTAAAATTAATCCATATATCATTCTACTCTAATGTCATGTATTGTGATCATAAGCAATCAACAAATAGTAGTCCTAACCAAATGTGTAGGATAATTTCTAGATATTAGCTTGTATCATTGGAACAGTAGATTCAAATATAAACTGAGTTCTATTTGTGAAATTTTATTTAGCAAATTATTTCAAGACCCAAGTGATTTTGTGGTGTCTTTGGGATAAACATAAGTAGCAATCATTTTTATGACATCAAAATTATTTGGTCTACTTTTTTCATTGTACTTTTGACAATAAATACCCATCATTTTGGTTACTAGTAAAAAAGTATAACAGTTCTTTTTTTTTTCAATTTATTTATAGCATGTGGTGTAGTATATTAAATTTACAAATTATAGCAGATTTATTGACTTTTTCTGAAAGCATGAAAATATTTTTAATCATGGTCTCTTTTGGCAAATAGATCCCATTTTTGCAACTTTCAGTATTACAATATATTATTTCATATTATTGCTGTTTACATTTATTACAGTTGCCACAATTTTTTATGTAGTTTAGCACAGTAGTAAAGAAATTAATTTAAGACCTCGTGGTTTTTATATTAACTCTCAAATTTGTAATTTGTTGCTTGAATATTAGATAACATCTTTAAAAATTAATCACTCAATTATAGTTTTGCTTATGCAGAATGTTTATCATAGTGATAAAAAAAATTAGAGCTATTATATTATAACAATGATTCTCAGCTGTGTAAAAAAAACCATTTCTGTTGATTTAATTGTACAGAAAAGTATGTCTAATCTACTATTAGAGATTTTCAAATATCAAGATGACTACATATTTATGCTCTCAAATACTATAGTTATATGAAATGAATATTTTTCATATTCAACCTCTTCTGTTTGAGCATAACAAGAATTAATTTAATTAATTAATTAATTAAATTTTACATATTGAATAAACTAATAGAAACATTAATACGATTTTCTGTTAAATCTAAGATTAAATAAGATTTTTAGTGATAGTTTCTATATTATTTTTAATGTTTATTTTAATATATAAATATATATATGGTCACTAGATGGAAATTTATTTTAATATATAAATATATATATGGTCACTAGATGGAGCTTTACCAATATCCCATTATCAAGCTTTGTTTACATAAACACTGAGAGAGATAGAATTCAATATCTCTTTCAAATTGTCTCCAACCTTTAAACCACGGTTTCGAGCTAGTTGGCTCATGTCAGTAAAGGTTAGAAAGACTAGAAACTAGATCTTAACACCAACTCTGCAATCAGCATTTATGAAACACGTTTCTATCAGCTTGAAAGCATGAATTTTTCAGATATGTAAATAATCTTCAAATCTAGTCAAACAAACTAGATAGCTATATGAGTCTGAATTCAGTTCAGTTTCACCATATAGTAAAAGCCTCTGCAATCTATATCATTGAAAAAACCTTTAAGGTTACATTTATGATAAACAAAACAAGTTATAAATTTTGTAACTTGCTCATAGCTTGCATTTTATGATCACTAGATAGAGCTTCACCAATAGACCACTATCAAGCTTTGTTTATATAAACTGGATTTGAAGACATTTACATATCTGAAAAATTTATGCTTTCAAGCTGATAGAAACATGTTTCATAAATGCTGATTGCAGAGTTTGGTGTTTAGATCTACTTTCTAGTCTTTTTACCCTTTACTGACGTGAGCCAACTAGCTTGAAACCATGGTTTAAAGGTTGGAGACAATTTAAATGAGATATTGAATTCTATCTCTCTCAGCATTTATGTAAACAAAGTTTGATAGTGAGCTATTGATAAATCTCAATCTAGTGTTCATAAAATACAAGCTATGAGCAAGTTACGAAATTTATAACTTGTTTTGTTTATCATATATATATATATATATATATTACATTACAGTGATATGAAAATATATATATATATATATATATATATATATATATATATATATTAGGCATTCACTGTAATGATCACCTCATCAACATACATGGGCACAAAACATTTAATAAAAAAGATTTCATCCAGGCATTTTAGTATCCACCCCACTATTTATAATTCCAAATAGCATTATGATAAATTGACATGAACATTTTCTTCATCTAAAAGCCATGTATTTTTATCCATTCTGCACATAGTTTTATAGGCCAATAATTAATATTTATATCATTTTAGATGCAGTTTTATTTGCTAATAGCTGATGTGTCAAACATTGAATTCACATGTTTGCCTTTAGACTGGTTAAGAAATACTATTAAGAGAGAAATATTGCAATCAAAGATGGTTGTTTTACTTAATTATTCACAAGCATGGATGTTTGTTTTACTTAATAAAAATATTTCCCCCCCAGAGCAACAAGAAGTATAATACCGAATTTCATCATCTGATTGATCTACTTTTTAATATTAGACACATATGAATAGGATAATAATATATGACTTGGTTTGATATGGTTGGTTATTAAATTAATTTTATTATTACTCAGTAGAATATTATGTAAATTTTACTTAAACCACTTAATCAGGTATGCTAGATTCTTGCACATCTAGCAAATATTATGGAAAGTTTGTAAAAAATAACTTAAAATGATATTAACCATTTTCAAAATGTGAACATAGTAACATGAACGTGTGTATTACATTCAAATTTATTATTATATGTTATAAATATATTATGCAATGTATAGTCCATTTCTTATACATAAGCATTTTAAAATCAACATACTCAATTATAAGTCTTCAAAAATCTTACTTGCTATTTAAAAAATAACTATTATATTTTAAACAGTTGCAGATAAATACTTCCAGTTTTAAAACATTAGTGAATGCATTCATACATTTCCTTATGAGGTCATGTATGTTATATATATATGTGTGTGTGTGCGTGTGTGTGTGTAAATTTATAAATAAATATTAAAAAATACAGTAATTAAAATTTTTAAAAAGAACAAAAAATATAAGGAGTGCTTTTGACTATTCTTGTGGTCTTAGTCATCTAATACTTTGAAAGGTCAACTTTCACATAATTCTGTGATCTTAACATTTGACACATTGATTAAATCTTGCTTGTATTTATATATTAACATAGCTTTCTTGATTTTTTTTTTTATTATTTTTTTCAGTTTGCAATATTTTTACATTATTATAATTGAAATCAAAACCATATATACAAGATTTATTATGGTCATAACAATGGAAGCTGATAATTTATTGTTATCTTTAGAATTTTGTTTCATGATTTGAACCATTTTTAACAACTTTTCTCCAATGTGCATCTTGACTCACCTATATATACACTACCACATCTACACATCCATTTATAAATGATACAATTTTTATTCATAAATAAGGTTTTATCTTTAAAGTTATTTATTAATTTATTTAATGTAGGTGATACATAAAATGCAATGTTACATATACCTTTATAAATTTTTCTAAGAAACTTGCCCGTTGATTCAAAATATATGGTATTGACATAATTTTATTATCAGAAGAATTAACATCATTATTAATATTATTTTTATTTTTGTATTTATATTTAAAATAAAATTTTTAATAATATAATAAATATGATCATTATTATATCCAACATTTAACAATTCCTTAGAATACATTTCAATATTTTTGTCTTTGTCTGATAAATATTTACAAAGATTATCATTTCTAAATAAGAAAGACTTCAAACCTGTCATTTTATGTGACATTGGTACTCTTGAGCCTCTTTTTGCAATTGGTTTAACAGTCATATAGTAATCCAGTTTATCTCTGTTTTTAATTATCTTAAGATCTAGAAATTGAGCACACATTAAATTTTTATCTGTTTTAATCCATTTTAAGCCTTTTATATTATTTAATTTATCAAAAAAATCTTTAATAGTATTTGGCTTTCCACATACAAAAATATCATCAACATATCGATAATATAAAGTAATATTTTTTGATAACATTCTTTTTTCAAAATATTTTCTTCATATATAGAGATTACAAAATTACATATTTGGGCATCTGTAGGAAGACTTATTGGCTAGCTATTACTCATTTTATAAAAATCATGCTTAAAAATCGTAAATATTTTTATTCACCACCTACATTAAATAAATTAATGAATAACTCTAAAAATAAAACCTTATTTACAAATAAACTTGTATCATTTATAAATGGATGTGTAAGTGTGATAGCAGATATATAGGTGAGGCAAGATGCACATTGGAGAAAAGAAGAAAAGAGCACTTGTTGTTATTAAAAAGGGTTCAAAATATGATACAAAATTTTAAAGATAATGATAATTTATCAACTTGCATTTTTTATGACTATAGTAAATCATGTATATATGGTTTTAATTTCAATTACAATAATGTAAAAATATTGCAAAGTGAAAGAAATAATAATGAAAAATCAAGGAAGCTATGTTAATATATAAGTACAAGCAAGACTTAATCAATAGGTAGGCAGCAAATGTTAAGATCACAAAATTATGAGAAAGTTGACTTTTCAAAATATTAGTTAACAAAGTCTATGAGGATAGTCGAAAGTGCTAAGTGACGTTTATATTTTTTGTTTTTTTTTAATTTTTAATTACTATATTTTCTAATATTTATTTACAAGTTTACATATGTTATTTTGAAGAAATACAGACATCAATTTGTAGTATTATATATATAAAGTTAGGAAAGGGTAATACCGTAGACAATATGTAATACATAAATAAATAAATAAATAATAATTATAATAAGGCAAAATAAGCATAAAATAAATTTATTAATCTGCTAAGCCAGTCTTTTTCCAGACCAACGCCAGCAATGGATGAGCCAACATTTACAAAGTGTTTTTATTATGCATCTGTACAATTTTATAAAGTCAATAAATATATTTTTAAATAAATACTCTAGAATAAATTCTACACAATTCAGTATACCTATGTAAAATAAATAACTGAATATTAGCTAAAGCCAGCTTATGGCAGTTTATACCATCTTCAGTAGCAATCAAACATTAATATTTAAATCTCATTAAAATTACACAACATTACCATTCCCATGCAAATGGCCAACATTCCATACATTATGTATTTTCACACAATTTCATTGTTTATTTAATAAACTGTCATATTTATAAAATATGATCTTTTTTCATTTTTTTTCAAGACATTATCAATATGTAAAATAGAAATATCATCAAAGCAAAAATCAGCATTACAAATCATTGCATATTCTGCAAATAGAGATTTATACCTATCTACAGACTAATACAATTTATTATATAATAGGGCATGCTCATGAATTTTCTTCTTAATGCACATTTAGTCTCACCAATGTTACAATCCACAATGATACACTACTTTATAAATCACATCACATTTATTGATTCTATCAATATCTTTACCATTAATAATTAATTTATCAATATTTGATTCTACTTGAAATGCAACATTCAAATGAGCAGACATCAATTATATAATCTTACTATACACAATATTATTTATATAAGGTTACACTGGCAAGACTAAATGTGCATTAAACATAGAGAATTTATCATCATACATGATTATATAATATATTTGTAAAATATTAAAGATTTTAAACTTCTCCCTCGATAATTTAATATACAAATTAAAAAGCATATGAAACACTCATTTGCATACACTTTGCATACCACTTTGTTTCCTTGCTCTTTTTCCTCATTCTGCATCTCGCATTACCGCTATGAATATGAGGCAAATGGCCTTGAAAGCACTTAGCGTATAATAATTTTTGGAATCTGTATAGCTTCTCGTTCAAGTGTTTCATACGCTTTTTAATTTGTATATTATATAATATATTATGTTGTTCTTTGGATAGGTATAAATATGTATTTGCAGAACATGCAGTGATTAGTAATGGGATTTTTGCTTTGATAACATTTTTATTTTAAATATAGATTAACAATATTTTTTTGGTAAATAGAACTGGACACCATAATACCAGGTTATTATTTATTTTTCAAATTACTACCATATGTTTATAAGATTGTAGAGTACTTTTAACATTGTTGGAGAAGTTTAGATTCAAACCCAAAATGGAATGTGGATTGTACCTAAATTCAGATAATAATTGCAAAGTATTATTAATTGGGTTGTCTCACAGATTCCATATTCAGTGACTTTATACATTAGCACATTAACCAACTTCTACTCTATTTTCAAAGATTTAATATAGGGAAATAACTAAAACAAGAACTCCAGAAAAACAAATTCAAATCATCTTATACATTTTTATATAAATCGATTATGAAGTACCGCACATTTACGAATGTAGACTAGAGAACTTTTTTATTCATTTTAATTAAAAATGTAGTGATAGATGATATATTTTATTTTTAAATATATAAAATCAGATGATGATCATTAAATACTATTAATTTAGAAATTAATTTCTTTCCAGCTGCTATGTTTATACACTTTTTATATTAGAAAAACAACAACCATATGCTATTGTAGTTATATTTTTATATTGGACTATTTCCATCATCCAGTATGTGTATTGAATGTTTTTAAAAAAATTTAACTTAATTTAAATATTCCAAATACATTCAACTGTTAGTAATAGCACATCAAACAGGTTAGTATATGCACAACGTTTTGAGAGATACTATTCTCATCTCTTCTTCAGGTGTTGCTTATCTGACCAGTAACAACTATTAGCATGGGATTCAAACCTGGACACTTAGATTCTTGATTATAGAATTTTAAGGTAATGCTCTAATCAACATTTTAAGATAATGCTCTAACCAACTGATTATTGAATTTTAATGTAATGCTCTAACCAACTGTTGGTTAGAGCATTACCTTAAAATGTTGGTTAGAGCATTACCTTAAAATTTAATAATCAAACTGTTGATTAGAGCATTACCTTAAAATGTTGGTTAGAGTGTTACCTTAAAATGTTGGTTAGAGTGTTACCTAAAAATTCAATAATCAATAATCTAAGGGCCAAGGTTCAAATTCCTTGCTAGTACTGTCACTGGTTAGACCAGCATCACCTGAAGAAGAGGGGAGAATAATATCTCTTGAACATTGTGCATATACTAACCTATTTGATGTACTATTACTAACAGCTGAATGTATTTGGAATATTTAAATAAAGTTAAATTTTTCTAAAGACATTCAATACTCATATTAGATGATAGAAATAGTCCAATAAAAAATACAACTAGAACACCATCATCACACACCTTCAGGAAAACAATATGCCATTGTATTTTTGGTGTTTTCAAGTTAACAAGAACTGTAATAATAATAAAAAAAAACTGTACTGTCTTTTCTACTGGCATAGCTCTAGTTTATATAAAAATCAAAAATAAAATAGATAATTGCTTTCTATTGTAAAAAAAAAAAAAAATTAAATATAGCAGGTAGAGAAAGTTCAGTTATCAATTATAAGTACATTGTGATTATTATCTAATTTTACATACTTCAAAATAAACAGTATTATTTAGCGTATTATATATATAATTATAATAGGATTAATTACTTAAAATTAATGTAAACACATAAATTTCATCATGAGAAAGATAAAAATGAATTTTTATTTTTAATAAAAATTTCTACATTAAATATTGAAGACATAGAGATTGACCTCTATTTTTTTTGAGTTAAAAAATATTTTTATTTTTATTTTAAAAAATGTGCCTATGAACATTGGATAAAATTCCTCAAACATAAGTAAAAATAACATTTAAAAAGTTATGTGAAATAAAAAAATTAACTGATATTAACAAATAAGAATTAGGATGTAACATGTGTATGCTTAGAAACAAATTTGATTTCATGATGTCTGATTAAAAATTTACTTTTTATGAAGTGACAAAATTAAAAAAGATATTGGGAATTAATATGAATTAGAAATTCATCAAATGAAATGACATTATCTGAGGCAGATGATTTGTGATTATCTTCTACAGTGAAAAAAATCTTTTGTTTACTTTAGAACTGACATGTGCTAGCATGGAATCGAATTTTATAAAATAAGATAAAAATCCATTATTTTCTTCAAATAATGTTTATTAATAGAAATTCCACAATACAAACTATTTTTGCTGTTGAATCACATAAATTTGTATCATACTCTTTATAGCATTCCATCATTTTAATAAAAAGATAATTTTGTAGTATTCCCAAGTTCGCAGAAAGAGTTTTGACTACTGTAGTTGTAACAAAATCAGAACGTATACAAATTTAGCATTACTTATTTACATTGTATGTTAATTATTTACAGTATACATCTCATGGGGCATGTGATCTTATGGTTTGAACATCATTTACTTTAAGCCTGGCCAGAATTAACACTGAGAAATTGTTTTGTATTATTATGCTCATAAAATTATAAATAAAATTACATTGGACTTAAAATATTACATTGTAGAGAAAAAATTAAAAATATGATAGACTATAAATATTTATTGTCACATACTCCTAGGAAATACTATCTAAAATTATTTTTATTTGAAATATTTGTATAAATAAAAGGAAGTCTATGATATTTGTAATATTCATTACCAATTTGATTTATTTTTATTTTTTCATTGGTGTTAGATATACGTTTTGCATGTTTAATAGGATTTTTTGCACCCTGTATAATATAAGAATTAAGTATACAATGAAGATCTTTTAAAAAAACAACTCAAGTTTATGAAATTGGATAATGAAAACAGTTAATATAGCAATCAGCACTGCAGTGCTTATTATTATGTGATTAGTGATGGAAGAAATGACAGTCAATTTGTGCAAAATCTGTATTGTATGAATACAGAATAACATTTGACTTTCTATCATAAAAATCAGTTTATTTTTTAGCCGTGTCAAGGATTGATCTTGGGTCAATACCATCGGTGTAGCCAATTTAGACTCGCCAGATTTTAATTTAGAATTTTTAGACATATGTTTAATGACTGTTGAGAAGCTATAAGTATCAGTTTCACTTTCTAATAGTGAATATGATTGAGCAATTATTTTCTGTAATTTGGGCTTATGGAAATGTATAGAATGGTAATTCTATCACTCACAATAGCATCTATTTTGTATTGACAAGCTGTGTCATTTAATGCAGTGGTGAAAGGCGGATTTTGAAGCCCAACATCCAAGATTCATGACCAATCAGTGTTATTTCTTAATGCTCGAACTTTCTATGAATTCTACAGCAATAACCTATTCGATTTTTTTTTTTCTAGCGCTGATAGTTTATAACCACTTTAGGTATAACTTTTATTTTTTAATAGTCTGTGATTTACTTTTTTAATAATTAGATTTTCTTTTTAAGATTACTATCCATAAGGTGTTATTTTAAAATAAAAAAATTCTCTTTGGTAGAAAGATAATCTAACAGACTATTAATCAAAATGTATCACAAAGCAAATACGTTATATATATATATTTAAAGATCGGGGGAAAGCAATATAATAAATCTAATCTAATGCAAAAAAAAAAAAGCGAATGCATGTAATATTTGAAAAATAAGCGTTTCTTTATTCGCATAACAGCGTTAATTTAAAAAAAAAAAAACCTACTTTTTTAAACATTTTTTTAAGGATTATAAGTATAATGTTTAAGCTAAGTTATAATATTAGAGCCTTAAGAAATGTATATAGTGCTCTGATAGCATTTTAAACTGGAGTAAGGCACCGCTTTCTCATTCATCCCTAGTCGAATTTCTACATAAACTCATATTACTGCAATAAAATAATCCATTTCCAATGCAATTTAAATTAATCTCGCAACACAAAGCTCCTGGAGGGGATCCACCACTCTATTAAGCAGAGACTGCCTGAGGGAGAAGACGAATAAATTTAACATTGATGAAAAACTTAGCACTTTATTATAAAACATAATCACCTTTCTTATTGTATCTGGAGCCTTGATTATGCAGTCATTCCCCTCTGATGTTAAAATCGAGATGGGCTAACACTCAATTTTTACATTTCATTTTGTAATTGGAAACTAAAAGTGAGGAATGAAAATATTGAGATGACAAACAAAATGATTTGCCTCCCCGGAACCTTGCAGGGGTTTGATTTGCTAAAGGTTAGGGAGAAGCATAGAACGGATTCAGTTAGGATCTAACAAAGCTAACTCTTGCTTCATTGCTTCTTTTCTCTTCTTCAATTAAAATGGTCAGTCACCTTTGCACCTTAAAATAAAGAATACTCTGCAAAGAGCTTAACAGAGTCTAAAGTCAATCCCAAACACTGCTGGAATATGGATATGCAGAGAATTTGTGATGTGAGAAAATGGCGTGAGGTTAACTAGTTAATATATAAAAAAATCAAATTGAGTAGCAAAACTGATTAAAAAGAAAAAAAGAAAAACTAAGCCACATCACTACAAAAGAAATCAAGCAGAACAGCATTCCAAAGAAGAGAAAAGAAAATAGAAAAGAAAATATGTCTACTACAAGTCAATCAAGAAAGCATTACATAGTTAAAATACAATTTAAAAAGTGTAGGGGGTGTTATTTTTAGTTAGAAATGAAGACATAATAAAATTGAAGTTGTCGCTTATAAGACAGAATTCAATAAAAGAGCATACAAAAACTGTTGTCATGGAAACGCTTCTGTATTTCTTTTTAAAGTAAGATTAAAAAATAATAAAGATTAGATAAAGATTACAGAATATATGAATAAATAATTTTAATACCGATATATACGCATGTATGTACTTTTAATACAAATATATGTGCTCATATATGCATCTAAGATACTAAGCTTCAACTATTATAAGTTGATGCCAAGTCGACGTTGAGGTCTGATGATCCCATAAATGGCATTCTAATTATTCACAAAAAATTCCAAGATAATAGATACAAATTGGTGCTCGATTTTTTTTTGCTGTTTAAAGTGATTATTTTCTATTGAAAAGATTAATAAAAAATATCTTTTTATGAAGGATAGTAACAAAGTTGAAAAAATTGTCTAGTCTAATTATGAATCCTCAGGGCCATCAACACCAGACTCACTACTTGCAAATATATGAGTCAAGCCTGAACAATAGTTAACTATTCTCAAATGATTATGGTCATTTCAACTCCAAAAGAAAAAGATTAAAAAACAATAATAATAATAATACATTAGAAATATGTTTTGAACTGATTATATAAACGAATCTATGAAACACTATGGTGTATCCTATTGTGTGACATATTTTCCAAATGACAATCACCACCTTTGCACTTTTTAAAAATATTTGAGATAATCTTTATAGTGTACTTGGAGCTACCTCTCCATGAAAACCATGCTTAAGTTCATTCTATACATCTTTTAGTATAATATCTTGTATTATTCATTCAATTCATATGTGAAGCTTAACAAAAATTTGATTTTACAATAGTGAATTCTATATAATCCCATTCAGCAGGCTGAAAAACATATTGAATTATCTCATAATCTTGCTATAATATTTTTAAAATTTTATGGACTATATTTAAGTGAATCTTGTCTGATCAAATTATTTTAATTAAATGACCAAGTTTCACATCCATATAATAAATCAGGTAAAATAATAGTTTGATTCATACAGCTAATTCAATTGCTGCTTATATTGTGATGAAAAAAACCCATATCTCTTAACTCTCTAAAAGTTGCAGCAACTCATTGGAATCTGTACTGCCTCTCCATAACTCAATTCATCCAAGATAAATTAAATTATCAATTCACAAACACACAAGTGTAAAGTTTCTGAAAATTATTTTTCCATCACTGTCTAAAAATGGACTTAAAAGTTTTTTTTTTTTAAAGCATTAATTGTTAAAACAATATGTTGCATTTAAAACATAAAGTACATTCTGTAGATCTTTTTTTTTAACCAGGAAGTATAGCATAATCAACATTATACTGTAAATCCAGAACCTAAAAAAACAAAATTCTTGCTTTTGCCTCATATATGAATATTAGATTTCATGTCTAAAGACAAAATAACCCAGTTGTAATCATTAGTAAAGCTTCACTTGTTATACATTCGTTATACTTTGCAACAGCTTTGTTTAAACTTGACATAATATATTCTAATGTCTTCATTTTACAGTTACACTAAACTTTAATAAAAAATTACATTAATAAGATGCAAAGATGCTCATGTGATTAGAAAAGAAAGATTTTTAATAAACGTGTTTTACCAGTTTTTATTTATGAATCTGTGATTTGAATTCTTAACAAAAGAGCAATGCAGAAATTTAAGACCACTCAATGAAGCATGGAGAGATGTAAGTTAGGACTAACAAGAAGTAATCAACTGCAAAATACTTGAGCAAGAGAACAAATAGGGATTTTTGACATTATTGAAAGAAGTAAAAAACAAATGAATCTGGACTGATTATGTTTCTAAAAGGTATGATAATAGATGGACAGTTGTTGTTTCATAATGAATACCAAGATATCCTTAGAATCCATGTGAAATAAAATAAAGAAGCTTGTTGACACAATTTGGAGAAGAGACTATGAATGGGTGAAATTGGATTGAACGTGGAGAGCTCATTGTTCTGTAGTAAATCAATAATGTGTAAAATTGCTGATGACAGGTAATACAAAATAAAATTAACATTTGAAAATTAGCTTATACATAAATTAATAATTATCATTGTTGATGTGATAAAAAATAAAACAGCTTATTAATAATACTCTAAAGCAAAGATCTTTTTAATACACAACATTTTTTTTAGTTAATATCTAATTTTCTAGAATGTAATATATACATGTACTTAATATCCGATGGGTATATAATTCACATAGAATTCTAAAATAAATAATTATGCACCAGTAACATACAATTTTTTTTTCACCCAAACAATAATAACTCAGAAAATAAACAAAACAAAAAATCTATTTTATATTACTTCTATTTTCTCTAGACAAATGGATGGATTAAGGAATCATTTTTTTATCTTTCTAAGGAAAAATAACCTAATTACAAAATGTAAATAATATTTATAACTTAAAAATTTTAAATGACTATAGAAAAGTTAAAGTTAAATGTTAATTATTACTTCAGGTAAAAGACTGCTGAAAAAAACAATTTTCATTTGGCTTAACACTCGTAAAATTATCTATGACAGCATTCTATTATTTATTAATGGTTTTAAGCGAATGGTATAAAAATTATATATATATAACTAATGTCTATTCTTACATTTTAAACATATGGTTGCAGATATCCTTTTATGAATGTCTTCAATAGTATGTTTGATCATGAACATGATTAAAAAACATGAAACATTAAGAGATAAAGATCTATATAAATATTATATTAATAAGTCTAAACTACATCTAAATTTAAATAAAATATTTAACATTAAAATAAATTACCTGACATATATAAAAATAATACTTTACTTTGAAAATATATAAATTCAAGTAATAATTTCCAAAGATTATTAATAAATATTTGAAATTCTCTCCAGATCTCTTTCCTATTCGTTAACTTTTTTGAATAAGAAAATGGCCATATCTTACGATATTTTATTTTTTTTTTAGAGAGAATTAACTAGAAGTGCAATGGCCTAATGAAAATTAATTCTCCATGAAACATGAAAATATAATAAGAAATAATCATTTTTTTATTATAAAAAGTATTGAACGTAACAGCTAGAGGGTAATTTTTTTTTTCATGTGTCATAGCACCGGTCGGAACGCGAACTCACAACCGTCTGCAATCAACTACTTGCTTGCAAGGCTGCCGCGATGACCTCTCGGCTAACAGCGCTTGACTAGAGGGTAATTTAATTACTAATTAATAGTACTTGCTAATTAATAGTACTTGGATATTATTACTTATCAGCATAAAATATTATTTGTCATTACATATTCGACTTTTGTCTATTTATGTACAGAATTTTAAAAATAAGTGAAGTGGCCATATTTTGTAAACATAAATATTAAACAATTTTAAATCAATTTTTATAAATATTTAAACTGATCCAAGTTATAATCCTCTGTCTAGTTAACGCTCTATAAAATAATAAAAAATGTAATAAGAAATGGTCATTTTCTTACTGTAAAAAGTTATTGTCCATATCATTTAGAAGATAATTTTTATATATATAACGAGTGTGCTAATAGATCTAAACAAAATTATTTTATTTTTTATTTATTTATTATTATTTAAGCAGCAAGAGAACACATGTAAAATCTGTATCTAGAATTATCCCTATCCCCTAATCGGTTTTGAGCTAATGACTCTAGTCAGTGAGGAACTAGCACATCCAGACACTAGATCCAAAATACAAACTCAAGCTCAGAATTTATCTAAGATTTTACTATTAAGCAGAAAAACTGAAATTTTCAGACATCTATATGTCTTCAAATCCAGCTATCTAACTTAAATAGCCATTTATTTTATTCCTTTATCATGAAAAATAAAAAAAGTTTGTTTAGAGCTATTTAGCACCCTCATTATATTACATTTGTAAATACACATTAAATAAGTCATGTGATGTATGACTTGGTTTTTATTAATACTATAGTTTGGATATTAAGGTTTGGTTATGTTAGATTGCTAAGGCTATTAATATAGGGTGTACCTTAATTTAGTTCGGCCCCATATGACTATTTAAGTTAGATGGCTGGATTTGAAGACATATAGATGTCTGAAAATTTCAGTTTTTCTACTTAATAGTTAAGTATTAGAGAAATTCTGATATTGAGTTTGTATTTTGGATCTAGTATCTGGATGTCCTAGCCCCTCACTGATGAGAGCCGTTAGTTCCAAACTGGTTTGGGGATAGAGATAATTTTAGATAAAGATTTTAAATACACTCTTGCTGTAGTTATACATTTATCATGAAGAAAAAGAAGAAGAAGAAAAATAATAATAATAATAATAATAATAATAATAATAATAATAATAATAATAATAATAATAATAATAATAATAATAATAATAATAATAATAATAATAATAATAATAATAATAATAATAATAATAATAATAATAATAATAATAATAATAATAATAATAATAATAATAATAATAATAATAAAGCTTGTTTAGAACTATTAACACATTTATTATATTATGTTTGCAAATATAAGCTAAATAAGTCAGGTGATGTGTGACTTGGTTTTCATATATATATATGTGTGTGTGTGTACACATACATATAATGCAGAAATCTTATTTACACAAAACTTATAAAATGGACTACTTATATAAGTTGAGATCTACCTGTACTATAACATTCTCTTGCCCATATCTTTTTTTAATTACTTATATGTTTAACTAAAAACTTATCTCAAATCAAGGTCATCTTTCTGGATGTTCAACCCAAAATTTGCAATTGAAAAATTGTTTATAAAAAGTAGTCTTCTTATGAAGTTCCAAACAAATTGTTTTCCAGATTCAATGATAAAAACAGTTGGATTTGATTTCCTTAGGTGACTGAAGTCTCATTAACAAATTTAGAACAACTCATGGTCATTGCTCTCATCTACTTTCTAAAATGGAATTTAATAGCCACAATTCTATGTAGATGCATAGATGTAGATAATAACAAACTATGAAATGCATAGTTAATGATAGTGAAAGCTATGGATATAGTGACTAAATTTAAGGAGTTCATGATACTATTTTTTATGTTAATAGCATGTAATAATTTTTTTTTATAAGAAATAAATTTTGTAGGTAAAAATTAATAGCTATTCAAGACTAATTTATGTGTAAAAACAATTTATTTCATATAAAAAAAATGGATTTTTTTAGTTAATACAAAAATATTTCAATGCTTTATGCAAAAATGATTTTGACCATAATTTATGCATGAATATTTTTATAATTTATGCAAATATTTTGGTCTCTTTTAGGTCTGCAGTGGCAACTATAATCTATTTTCACAGTATTTAGGGGATATATACCTCTTCCTTTTTCATGCTTATAGTTTGATAATGGAATAAATTAATCTTAATGTTTATTGATAAAATTCTTAACTCTTAATTTTAACTGTTGATTAAAAATATTTACTTATCTTTTACATTGTTTTGTATATATATACATACTTTATTTTTTGTATAACAAGCCTGTTAGCGCAGATTATTAGTAATAATTAATATCATATAATTTTATAAAATAACTATCAACTTGGCTGCCTAATAATTCATAGTCTCCATTATCTAGGGACTGAATGAAAATTTTTTTACAAATTGTAAATGTTAAAAAATTCATGAAGATCTTAATTAAGCATTTTGTTGAAGATCTAGAATTTTATATGATTATATCAATTTTTCCAAAAAATCCAATAACTAGACTATTACACTTGATCAAATCTTTCAATCACTGAAACAACTCAAATGATTAGATTAACTAATTATCAGATGATAAAATGGAAAGTACACGCATTCGAATTAGTTAAAAGACAAGATACATACTGTCTTCAACAAGAGGAAAAGTTTTTTTTTTTTAAAAAAAAAAAACATTTTTTAAAACTTTAATAAAGTAAAAAAAACTAGTTGTTTTATGTTTAAAATAATTTTACTATTCAAATATTGCTTCTCTGCTTAATAATTTTGACTCTAACTGCATTTGAATTAAATCATGCATATATTTTACTTCTTATTTTATTTAGATCTATGCCTTCTGGTGCTCAAACTTCTTATATAACTCCTTAAAGCCATTCGAATATATTTTTTATTACTTTCTTTTTTCATTACTGTTTTCAGTTATTATTCTTATATAATCAATTTTGTTAATTAAACATGAGTGAATTTGTTAGATAAATATTTTTTTCTCCACATTAAATATATATATATATCGGACGCATATAAATATCACTCACTGACTTGAAAAAACTTGCTATATTCTACGAAATAAAGATGAATTGTAGAATAATTTAAATTGCAAACAAAAAACAAACGTTGCAGTTGTGGTAAAGAGAAACATGAATTAGTTTGGTTTCCTCTTTCAGTAGTCAAAAGAAATGTTCCAGTTTATAGAAAAAAAAAAAAAAAAAGGGGGGGGGGGCACTATTATGTCATGATTTGCAAACAAAGATGAAAAAGATAAGTAAGAAAAAAGTCAGTTTATTTTTAGTACCTCATGCATTATTATAATTCATATTATTAGTATAAATAGTATTACACAGAATGTAAGAACTCTATATCATTTGACATTGTACAGTAGTTAAAGCATTTGATATTATACAAAAGCACCAGATTTAATGTATGCACATATATCTGTATTCATTGTTTATTCTTAAATACAACTTTTTTATATTAATGATAATAATAACTTTTAATTCATTAATATTTATTGAACATATATTTAACTTTCAATATGTTTTTCAATATAGATTATTTTATAATTGTCTGAAAGTTTATGATTTTTTACTTGTATATATATAAAAGACATTTTGCGGTTGGGTTCATCCGTGGTATTTTGCGGGTTCATATCAAGATGTGATAATCCTCTACCAGTGCAAAATTAGAGAAGCCATTGAGATACTTAAAAGGCAAGATTGTATCAATAAGCGAGGTGATACATGCAAACTTCCTCCTATTTGGAAAGATTTTTTTAAAAAACATTCTTAAATTTAATATTTTTGCTATTGGTGGAACTTTAACGTTTATTCAAATCAGTGATTGTAGCACCTCTACAACCATATTTCTCCTTTTTATCACCCAGTGGATTACTTGTGTGACCAAGTTGAAACATTGGAATATCAATATTTAAATTTTTTTAGCACGGATAAACCCGCAAAATATGTCTTTTATATATGCAACCCAAAAATCTTCGTTTCAACATATATATATATTTCCATTACCTATTTGAGTTGCTAAATGGTTTAGAAATAATTCAAATTTAATTTTAACTTTTTAAAATATATTCAATTGTTCATAATAACACATAGTCTAGTATTAAATCCAATAATTTCAAATGGTATTATTATTCTCTCTTCTGCAGGCATTATTATACTGACTAATAATTGGTACCTTTAGATTCATGAATACTAAATCTAAGATAGTAGAACTCTAAGGATCTATGCTCTTCTGTCAAAACAAACTGTCAATAGAAATTGCATATACTTAACTGTGAATATTGCACTGATTTTCCATATTTCATTTTTAAGAACAAGGTTTATTTATGAATGGTTTCCAAACACTATGTGCTATCATACTTAGACTAAACTCTCCATACAGCAGTGCCACCAGTGCAAGCCAGAGTAATGAATGAATGCAAGAAGGTTTGTGCATAAAATCCCTATCTAGTGCCTACTCATCCAATATCCCCAGACTAGTTTCCAGCTTGTGGCTTTCATCAGTGAGGAGCCTTGGATCTGAGAGCAATTCACCTTTATAGTTTAAATTTAGACTGATTTAATTTGAAATTTTAATTATACTTTAAATTTCATATACAAGTGTTATTGTTTAAATATACATTATATTTATATATCTTTTGAAAGCCAATTATAAAGAGGGACCTTTTTTTCTGGCTAATGGTTAAGTAATTATAAAAAAGTGAAGGAGTTGTATTGGATTGTTTAATTAATATATGAATTTGATAATTCTTTATATAAGTAATATTATTTATCAAATTACATGACCCACAAGCTGGAAACTAGTCTGGGGATATTGGATAATTAGGCACTACATAGGGATTTTATGCACAAACCTTCTTGCATCCATTTATTATACTATGGATTACACTGGTGATGCTATTCTATGGAGATTTTAGCCTCTGTGTAAACAGCTTGTGTAAGCATAAGAAATGATGATCATGTAAAATTATAATACTTAAAAGATTTATCGAATATTTTCCATTGTTATGTGACCAGATTCTTTAATTTTTTATTTTTATTTTTCCTCTCTCCCAAATTTTTGTGAAGGTGAATGGCTCATCAAAATTATTAATTAAGAATATACAAAAATAATTAAAGATTAATCAATCTTTTATAAAATCTTTAATTTTGTAATGTAACATTTATCAACATGAAGTTTGATTCCCTGAATCTTAGAACTTTTAATTTTTTTAGTAAAAGATAAAGAAGTTTAAAAGTGAAGAAGATTGAGGGTAAACTGTCGATGTTGATAAATGTTAAGCATGTAAAAAAAAGATTTAAGAAAGGATTGATTAATTAATTAAGGCAATGCAATAAAGAAACAAATTAAAATTAAATAATAATTAAAGATAAAAACACATAAGTGTTTAAAGTATAAAACATACTTATAAATGGGAATATGCAAGAATACTGAATAGAAAGTGAAAAATAAATAAAAAGTTGCTCATAAAATAATAGCAATAAGCCAAAAATTAATCTATTGTGATAACCCTTAATGTTTGAAAATCACTCATCTACTTCTTAAAAGAAAAAAAAGTGGAAATTCAGGATTGACATAACAGTTTCATAAAATTTTGATTAAATTCTACTACCTTTGACAGAACTGTCTTATTACTAGCAATTGAATGTATTCAAACAACTATATATAAAATTTGTTTTTTCTAAAAAATATTTAACAATTTGATTAAATGGCAGAAATAGTCCAACATAATCACAAATTGCTATGATGTATTACGTTAGATAATTATCTTCTTAAAGAGCTGTACATAAAATTATATCACACATAAAGAGGAGTATAAAATACTATCATAAAATTTTGATCTTTATTTATTATATTCAATAAAAATGATTAAATCTTTTTTTTCTTCCATTTCCATTTACTGTGCTTTAGGATTCTTTGCAAATATACTTGTTGATCTCTTGTGGTAACTAGATAGAGAATATCGTTTGCTTCATTGCTTCTTATATCCAGGTTATTAGTATACAACTTTAAGAGGGTGGAACATGGTTCCTTTTTTTCTTTTCACAATTAATAAGTGGTCCATGACTCTTTTTATTAATTAATCAATTGTTATTAAATTATTACTTTATTTTCAATAAAAGTATATACTATTTATATATTGATAGCTATTAAAATATTATGAGGTTTTTTTTTTCTTTTAATTTTGATATTTAAACTTTTAATAAATAAATAAAACAAATAAATAAATAACATTCATTTTAAATTAGCAAGATCAATGCAATCTATAGCAATTTGTCAGAATATTTTACTATCATCCTCTAATTTGCATGTTTGATTATGAATTTCCTATCTACATTATATTATTTATTTTCCTCTAATGGTTTAGTTCACACTTATACAGAATTGTCATTCATGCCTTGAAGGATTAATTTTCATCCAGTTTATTAAAAAAACACCTTTAATTTTGCAGAATAGATTAGGGTCAAATGAGGGCTTCACTTTGTGATAGGAGGCTAATAATAGAAAAGAGATTCAGTGAAGCCCGGAGCACTATACGTTTGAATATTAAATTCAAAAGCTACCCACTATTACAATACTGTATATTAATATATAGTGTGTGTGTCTATATCTGTTGACACATTTGTCAGAATACAATGTATAAATCTTAGAATAGGATTGAGATAGATGTTATTAAATTATAAACTACAGCAAACAATGCCAAAAAATCAATGATGGAAAACAAGAATTTATTTATATTATAGGTTTAAACATTATTTCAAGATTTCGTTAATGTTTTTTTTTTTGTTATCAAATCTACATTTTCTTTTATATACATCAAATCTATAGCCTAAGTTATACAATTAAAATAAGAGAAGAAATCCATCGAAATTATCAACAATGAATTAAGAACAAGAGATTGCCTGCCCACGCGAATCACATTGATTAACGAGTTTTGACATGGCTGGATATAAATATACTGTCAAACTTTCGAGACAAGTGGTTTTGCATGAACAACTGTTGTCCCATGATTTTTTCCATGAGTGGGATCATATCCAGCATCATCCTCAAATTACTATGAAGAGCAAATATTGCCTGACTACTACAACTCCACACCAGAAATGATGTACACACATTATATAGATGATATATTTATAGCAGTCCCAGTAAATACAATAGTCAACATTCACATTAATTCCCAAAAATAACAAAACTTACATTCAACACTGCATGGGAAAACCTATCACATGAAGTCAAATACCTCAATATTCAAGTCCACAGAAACACAAGTAATTTGGACTATCAAATGATAGCAAAACCAGTCAAAGTAAGAGTCCTAATATGCTCCAGCTCGAATGCACCCCAGGTCCACAAACTCACAGCCTTGTCAGCATTTCTATTCAGGAATTACAAATTATGCAAATATGAAGCCAATAAGTGAAATAACTTGATTCAATACCTGTCAGATGTAGAAAATATGGTATACAAATGAGCAACAATCAATAGAAAAGTCAATCAATTTTACAACAAAATAAAACCCAATCAAACTAAAGACAAGAAACCATGCATTCTACTCCCATACATCAATTCCACAGCCAAACAGCTTAGTAGAAAATTTCCCAAAGACTTTGAAATAAGTTTCCATTCTCCACCAACCATCAGCAGACTGATCAACAACACAAAATACAAAATCACTCCAGAACTGACTCCCAAGGTCATATATAAAAGTACATGCCTCTATAATAACTGCCACACAACCTACTATGGACAAACTAAGACTAATATGCCACTAGAATAGCACAGCACAGATATCTATACAACAGAACTAAAAGTAAGACAGAAGAGGGCTCAATATTTGCTGAGCATGAAAGGACTTCTGGCCACGCTTCCCAACCATCAACTGCCAAGATTATCTGCACTGAAAGAAATTATGCTAAACATAAGGTCAAAGAAGCTTGCTGTATATTAAATAACCCCATAGCTATAAACAGAAGAGGAGCTTGATTCTGCATTTCCAAAAAAATGAACACTATAGTCAATTTGCATAAATTTACATATGGCTAAATTTCTCAATTGTTAACGAGCTAAGATTATGTGAACTTAGACTTCCCCAAAAGCACTCAGATGATTAACTAAGATTATTAACTACTACACTATATAGCTTCATTACATGTACATAAAGCATAATTATAGAATAATAATGGATATAATTGTACTAAATTATTATATTGATATGTAAATGGGATAGTTTTTAATATATGTGCTCAAATGCTTCTGATTTCTCTATTATATGTTGAATTATCATAGAACTAGGTATTTAAAAGGATATTAAAACAAATAACTGTTTATTCTGTCTTTATAGCTTAAATTAAGACTCATTTAATTTGAAGTTTTAATTACACTCTATATTTCATACATAAGTGTTATTGTTTAAATACACATTGGCTTTATATATATTTTGAAAGCCAATTGTAAAGAGGGACCATTCTTTTGCTGGTCAATGGCTAAGTAATTATAAAAAAAGTGAAGGACTTTTATTGAATTATTTAATCAATATATGGATTTTATTGTCCTTTATATAAGTAATATTATTTATCATATTACATGAGGATGTAAAAAATCATATATTATTAAATTAAGATGTTTTACTATTCTATAACAATATAAAAATGCTACAAACCATCTTTGGAATATCTTCAATTTTTTTTTTTCATGATGTAAATCCTTGATAACTTTAAATTTAACTTTGATTTAGAATACACAAGAATATTATATACAAAATGGCATAATAGAAAAAGTAAATTATAGAGGCAATTATTATAAGTCAGTTTAAAGATTATATAACAAATAGAGTTTAAAAATTGTATGATAAAATAATCCCACAAATGATAGACTCTGTTGTCAAACATACATTTTTCAATATGAATTTGTTTTTCATTTTAAAAATGGTTTTAATTGACTAAATTCAGATTATGTGTCATAAAAATTTTATTTTATTTATTATCAAACAATATTTAACAACTAATAAATGGCAAAACATTTTTATATAGAAATTCAATGTAAAAGAGTTTTCTATTAAATAATACTTAAATTACTATTGCAGTGGATGTGTTAATCACTGGGTATCTCAAAAAGTGTATCCAGAAAGAAATAGATTGGTGTGACTTCTCAACTGGTGGATAGTTATGATATGATTGGGCTAAAGTGAACTATATAAAAACATTCAATCTGCTGTCAAAGTAATTTCTGTAAGTAAAATATATATTCCACCTTTCATTTTGGTCTGAAATCTTCAAACAGACAAAAATTTTTATGCTATGACTATAACAGATTGAGATTTGAATGTACTAGAAGCTTAAATGATGCCCATTTAATAAGAAAAAATAATGTTTTTAAAACAAGGTTAATTCCACTAATATTCATTATTATTTATATAATAAATCTGATTTTGTAAAAAGAAGATTTTATTATTTAAGTCATAATAAATAATAATGGGGTTTGAAACTTTTGTAAAAACCAGATTATTATTAGTCTACTTTCAAAAGCAGATTATATTTTCCAGTTTAATGGGACTTATTTAAACTTTTAGGAATTTAATCACTCTGATGTAATCCAAATGTAAACTTTCTTATATATATTAAGATCTTAGACCAAAGTGAAAGATGAAAAACATCCACGACTTACAGAGATTGGGAATGATAACAAATTAAATATTTGTGGTGTATATAAGTTTAGACTGTTATTAAGTAGCCTTGTGCAATATAAATATACCAAAATGTTCATTGAGTTTTTTTTAATTTGTAGTCAGAAATCTACAACCACATTCTTATTAAGACAGCAGCCAATCAAGATTAGCTGCTTGAAACTGAGAGAGCATACTGTCAGTGCAAAGATGAATTCAAAAGGAATACTCTTTTGAATGCAAATTGTGTGGTTATATAGAGAAAATGCTACAGTAAATACATATGAGAAATCAAAGTATAACAATTTTTCCTATTTATTATTTTGTAATTGATACCACCACCATCAATTCAAATATAATTTAAATTTTAACAGATGCTATAAATTGAAATAATTAAAAAAGTGGATATTTTTTTAAAATTTATAATTAGAAATCTATAGCTGCATTCTTATTAAGATGGCAGTCAATCAAGATTTTCTACCAGGGCTGAGAATGAGAGTACATTACCAAAGCTAAGATGCAATCTAAAGAAATTCTTTTTTAACTGAACTTTTATGTTATTATAGAGAGTACAATACACTATAATAAAAAGATATAGATATAAAAATCAAAGTATAATAAGTTTCTTCATTTTTCACTTTGTCATAGACTTTTCTATCAGTAAACTCTATTCTTACTAAGATAGCAGCCAATCAAGTTTAATTGGCTGAATCTTAAAATAAGGAGTACATTGTCAGCACTCAATTTATTGAAAATTTCTAGCTATAACATCTATTAAAGTTTAAATTATAATAAATATATTATATATAAAAACAATGCACACCACTAGCTGAAATATATATCTATGGACATGGCAATAATATTGGCATCAACAAGGATTTGGGATATTCCATCATTGAATTTTCAATAGTATAGAGGCTTACGAGTTGAATGGTGGGATAGATTGAATCCTGTTCATTGAAGATTGAAGATTTGCAGTCTTAATATAGACCAAGCACTGATTATATGTATGCATGTAAAATGATGATCTCCATTATCTGATGAGTGCTGATTCAGCATTAAATACATGTACTAGAGTTTATTTATTTTTTCCATGAGTGTGATCATGTGCATTAATTGTATGAGCTAGAATGCATATCTGAAGGGTGTTTGAAAGTCTTTGTTCAAATCTGCTATAATTACATCTAAACTTTAGGTATATAAAGTATACTTGCATTTAAATACTTTAAAAATATTATTTTGTGCATTTAATTACACTGATATTACAATTATTGACCCTCTGTATTGTAACAATCATTCAAATTCACATGTACTGAAAATATCTACAAAACCCTTTATTCTAGTGGAAGAAAACATTTACTTTATTTTTTTAGTTATTATAATTTATTATTAAACAAAGAATAATGCAAAGTATGGTAATGGCTTCTAAAATACTTTTTCAAATAAACAATATGTGAAATTTTCGTTCCATAAGTGAATGTAAGGTAAATTCTTAAAATCTCTAATGTTTGAAAAGCTAACTTTATTAATAAAAAATTCTAACAAGTTATGCAAAAGAGATTCTGAATAAAACAAGTATAAAGCAAGTTATTTTTTAACTAATTGATAAATTTATTAGAGTCAATGTAGTAAATCTAATTGTTATTTATCACATTGTGGTCACCAAAGTCAGGAGGGTTAATATGTAAATAAAAAATAAAAGTTAAATAATTATAATTTTATAATATTCTAATGTTTTGTTAAAGAAAATTTTATAGAATTCATTTTGTTTTTATTAACTAGTTTATTTTATGAGCAAAGGGGAGTCTTTTTCTTATGATAAAAAACATTTAGATGGTAAAAATATATTATCTTACTTGCAAATATAGACATATTAAAATTGCACAAAGTAGTACTTATAATATATAAATAATTAATTATTTATGATAAATTATAAATATTCTTTT
Source organism: Epiperipatus broadwayi (assembly GCA_028023455.1). Lineage (NCBI taxonomy): Eukaryota > Metazoa > Onychophora > Udeonychophora > Euonychophora > Peripatidae > Epiperipatus > Epiperipatus broadwayi. The sequence continues at coordinate 517,225 of JAQFVV010000394.1, forward strand.
GCATTAATATTTAGAAAATAAAATGCATATAATGCAAAAAAATATTTTATTTTCTTCAATGTTTCATTGTCATTGTTATTATTTTTACTTCTATTACAAAACAATAGATAGCACTCTATATGCAGTAATATATATATATATATATATATATATATATATATATATATATATATATATATATATATATATATATATGGCAGTTATGCTGAGGACATGTGCAAGGGTGGGTAAAGAGATGGGTATTAAATTTAGTGAAGAAAAATCAAATATAATGATGGTTGTTAATACTGAGAAAAGAGAAGATGTATAATTTTTATTGGGAGGTATAAAGTTAAGTATGGTCAATAGATATAGTTATTTGGGAATCATTTTAAGTAATCAGAAAAATTGTTTGGATGAATGGGAGAAAAAATTGATAAATGAAGCAAAGAAAAGAAAAGTATTAATAAAGAAATTAACAATGCATTTATATAATATGATGTAGCTAGAATTGTATGGAAGGGAGTTGCAGTAGCAGGGTTAACATATAGTAATGATACATTATGTGTTAGTAAAGGGGTACTAGATTACTTAGAAAAAGTACAAAGGGAAGTAGGAAGACATGCATTGAATGCAGATGTGTAGACAGCAAGAGGGCAATTCAAGGAGAAATGGAATGGTCAAGCTTTTATATGAGAGATGCAAAAAGTAAAATGAAAATGTTTGGCAGGTTGCAGTTTATGGATAATAAAAGAATAGCCAAAATAGTATTTAATTGGATTACAAGTAAAGAGAAGGCAACAAGTTGGGTGAGAGGGATAATGTGGTATGCAAAAGATTTGTATAAAGGATTTATATCAGTATACTTGTACAATAAGTGGGGTGATTATGCTAGAAGGATTGTTGAGTGTTATAGTGGTAAGGAACAAGATAAAAGAATAGATACATTAATAAAGAATAGGAAGTTGAAGATATGGAGAACTAGTATGGAGAGTAAAAATAGTTTAAATATATATAGAAATAAAAGGAACATTGGATGTGAGTTTATTTATGATAATAGCAAAGAAAGTAGTTTGTTGTTTAAGGCTTGAATGGGATCTTTAGCAACAAGAGAATATACATGTAAATGAAAAAATATGGATGATTTACACTGCAAATTGTGTAATGAAGGCATAGAAAATATTAAGTATCTGCTAATTAAAATTAAATGCTTGAAAGCAGAAAGGGTACAAATAATGAAGTTATGGAAGATAAATATGAACAAAGTGATTATACAGAAAGTGGGTTATTAGATTTGGGAAAAGATAAGAGGGATTTGGATATAAAGGCCATAGAGTTGACGAAGATTATGTTATGGTAATGGGATGGAGCAGATTATGGGAAAATGTAGGGAGGAAATGCAAAGGGAAGGCAAAGTGGCTAACAGGTTTCTCTGGGCATAGTTGCTGAGAGATTCCTGACTTCGTTTAAGGAGAAGTCACAGTGCATCACATTACATCACATTATTAGTTTTAATAAATCAAGGTTTCCAAGGTTAATTTAGTTTATCCAATTTCTAGTCTCTTTCTCCATGTCGTACCAGTAAACTGCCTTATTTATTTCACCCATCTCACATATGGTCACTTTCTAAGTTTTTACATTATCTTGGGTTCCATTAAGACCCATCTGCTATCATCTCTTCTAGCAATATATCCTTGCCAGAATCTGTTCAGTCTGTAAGTTCTTTCAATTTAGATTCCATCTATCCATTTATTATCATCTCTTCTAACAATATGTCCATGCCAGATTTATTGATGACAGTAATGCTATTTGTTCTCTCAGTGATGTTTTATTTTTGATCCTTTTCTTTTTATTCTTAATATATATCAGTCCATAGTCCACTGAGTGATATAAAGTCTCTGTATTGATTTTTTATCAAATATTCAAAACTCAGATCCCTGAATAAGAAATGGTGAACATATCTGTTAAAACCTTTCTTTTTCAAACATCCTAAGTAAATTCTTTTTAATATTGTTATTTCTATAAAAAGCAATCCATGCAAATTTAATTCTATGATTAGCTTCATCCATTATATTTTCATCTGTATTAAAATTCTAATCAAGATATCTGTAGATGTTAATTTCTTTTAATTCATCATTATCAATATTTATTTATTTTTCTTTTGAGAAAATTCATTGAATAAACATTACTTTAGTTTTTTAGCATTTATCTTAATCCTGGTTTTATATTTGTATCTGATAACTCTTGCAATATTTTCTGAAGCTCTGAAGCATTATTTTCAAAAAACAACTACATCATCTGCAAAATCTAGATGACTTAAATAATCTCCATTTACTTGTATTTTTTTAGCTTTCCATTTTAATCCACAAAATTCATCTTGTAGCACTGCTGTAAAAAGTTTCACAGATATGAAATTAACCTGTAATATACACTTTTTAACATATACTACCTTATATAATTTCCATTCATTATTAATTGACCAATTGTTAATTAAATTTATTGCAGTTTTATAAATATTCATATAATTATTTATGTTATGCTTAATATAAAATTTTCCATATATTTGTTTTCTTTTTGGATCTTTAATTAAATTTAAAGGTTTAATAGTTTTTATACCATCTATGTTATATCCATATGTTAAATATTGAATGTCTAAAGCATATTTATCAATTTTCTTATTAATTGCATTATGTTCATTGGATTATAGTAAATAATATTGTAAAGTCACAGCTAATTTTATATACAATTCCTTATTTTAAAATTATCTATTAATTTATCCAGATACTTACTTTTTACCACCCAATATTTATATGCTTATCAATATGATTTTTGTTTTTTATTAATGTATTATGCATTTTGGGATAATATGAAAGTTTGATCCATTTCTTATTTGAACTATTGTTACTATCATCATTATAATCATTTGTATTGAAATGTTATATAATATAGATGTCTTAAAATTAAAATATTTTAATAAGTTTAGGGTTATATGCATAACCTTTATATAATTTATTAATCTATTTATTCGGTATAATGAATGCTTACTATAGTAAATAGAGGTATTTGAACTTAGGAGTTTCAATCTATATTCATCCTCCACTCTGTCTCAAACAACCAAATCACATGTGTATCATTACATGTATTGGTTTTTCAGGATGGGATGGAAGATGAACATAGATTGAAAATCCTAAGTCCAAATATCGCTATTTATATAATTCAATGAATTGATTCTTGTTTAAATCAGCTGCATTTTTATTTGTATTATATTTATCATTTCTATATTTAAAGTTTTTAATAACTGCCAAATTTTCTACCCATGCTTGGAAATCTACAGGAATTCTTTTTTTAAAATTTGTCTTCTTTAATAAAATGTTTACTATAATTTTGTTATCATTATTTATCTTCAAATTCTGCTTTTGTAAATTATATTATACATATTATTATTAAAATCATTATAAACATTATTCATAGCTCATTTATTATCATCATTAATTTAATACAATTTGAAATTCTATTTTTGATGAATTTTTTATTGTAATTAATATCACTGCTATTAATTGTTTTTATAACAAAACTTTATAAATTGGGTTTATTTTATATAAATATAATAAAATAAAATAAAAATTTGATAAAGAAATGTAATGTATATTTGATTGATGAATTTTTAATAATATAAATGATTAAATCTTTTTAATGCTAATATTAAAAAATGTATTTTTAATAGTCCCCATTATCAAAAAGAAATTACAATGTTATTGATTTAAATTTTTGCAAATAAATGATATTTTATTTGATCATACATAGTTGATTATTAGCAGCACAGTGCATAAAATCATTTTTTTTCTCTCAAAAGAATATATAATTGTGATAAATAATATTTTACAATTATGATTAACATAATATTTTTGCTGCAAGGAATGTTCATAAAATGTTTAATCCATACTATTTATTAAGTGAATATATTTTACCAAATGTGCTCATTTTATAATTCAATATTGTTGTAATATACATGATCAAATTATGGTTTTGATCACTTACATGTACTGAATAAAACACATTTTTTAACTTTTGTAGTATTTTATAATGAAAATCTTTTTTATTTTGGATATATCATAAATAAAAGCATTTTCTGTCTTGTTAAGACATGAGATGATAATCAGATAAAATGTATTACTTCTATTGTAATTCTGTAATCAAAGCAATATTATTTATTGTATAAAATGGATAAATTCTATGGATTTATTTTAGGATAAATGTGGCTTTTGTGAAGTCAATATACAAAATGGCCAACATATGGAAAAATGATATTTGTTTTGAAATTTTGTTAAAATATTGTACCAGTGAACAACTAACTGATTACAAATCAAAATAATGGATACAAATTGATGACTGCCACAGTATATGTCATTAGCAAATTTAAAGTTGTATCCATTACCTAAAAATAGATACCAAATAGGTCTTTGTTATCATTTTTATTTTAAATTATACTGACAGATTAATGATTTGATTAATCTTGCAGAAGTTATGAAAATAACTGATGAGTTCTAAACTGTCATGTATTCACACTTCATAGGAAATGAGTTAAGAATGTAAAATAATATCAATCTTTCAGAAAATACCCAAGATCCTTTAGGATGCTTTCCTATCTACTTTAAAATCAAAGATAAGTAGCCTAAAAAATAAAATAATGATAAATGTAATCAAGTAGATAATTTATATGAACTCTATCCATTGCATCAGATAATAAAACAAAAGAAAGGTTACCATAAAAAAATAGGTATTAAATTATTAAATACCCTATGTTTAATGTTTATCTATCATTAGAAATATTTTTTAAAAAGTCAGTATATATATATATATATTGAAACAGTCAGTTTAATCCATCTGCACATTTCACTTATTTTACCTACACATATATCCATATACCAGGTTTAAACCCTCTCAAAAGTACCCATTAAATGTCAAATTATTCTATATATGCAGAATCATGTATATATATATATATATATGGCTGCAGAAAGGAGTTTGCTATTAACTGAAAGGAGACCCTTTGATTCCTCTTGGAGGCCTTAAAGGAACCGAGCAGGGCAAATTCCTAATGTCCACTCCATACGTTCTTGTCGTTGCAGCTGTTATTACTATATGTTTATTCATATAGTATACAAACATGGATGGGCTGCTCACCAACACGCATTAGCCAGCGTGGTGAGTTTATTGGCTTTTTACCTCTGAGTTTAAGATCAAGAAACACCATGGTCTTTCTTCTCAGTGCCTGATAAGGCAGAATGAATGTTTGTGTAAATGATAAAGATTTTTCCCAATTATACAATTATGACAGACAAAAATAAAGCATGGCCCTTAATCCCAGGAGGCTGTAAAGTCACCAACCAAGGCAGCGGTTGGTGGCCGAAGGTGGAGGGTGCTAAGAATATCCTGGAGGCGGACTCAGGCTGCCATTTGATGATGACTTTTTATTTAGGTACTTACAACTGCAGATCACTTTCAAGTGAAGGAAGATTGCAAGAATTAGAAGAAGAACTCTCTTATATTAAATGGGATATTATTGGACTTTGTGAAGTTAGAAGAAAAGGTGAAGAGACAATTGATTTAAAAAGTGGACATATGCTCTATTATAAAGGCACAAATATTGGAAATACAAGTGGAGTAGGATTCATTATAAATAAAAAGTGGAAGAACAATATTGTGGAGATTGATGGTGTATCAGACAGAGTGGCAAGATTAGTTATACAACTTAATAGCAGATATCAAATGCAGATAATTCAGGTTTATGCCCCAACAAGTTCTCACAGTGATGAAGTAGTAGAAGATTTTTATATGGATGTACAAAAGGCTTTTGATCAGAGTAAACAACATTTTAAAATTGTTATGGGAGATTTTAATGCTAGAATTGGTAAACAAATGAAAGATGAAAGTGTTGTAGGTAATTTTGGTTATGGTAATAGAAATGAGAGAGGACATAGACTTGTGGAGTTTGCAGAGAAGGAAAAACTTTATATTATGAATTTAGAAGGAAATGGACATGGAAGCATCCAAATGAAGGTACAGCAGAATTGGATTATATTTTGACTAACAGGAAATACATATTTCAAGATTGTAATGTTCTTAATAAATTTAACACAGGAAGTGATCATCGATTAGTAAGGTGTAAGATACATGTTAATGTAAAACTAGAAAGACAAAAATTATTAAGAAAAACAATATTTACAGTTGATATTCCTAATCTTCAGAAACATTCTAATGAATTTAAATTAGAACTTACAAATCGGTTTCAAGTATTAGTAGATTTTGAACATGATTCAGATTTGAATGAAATTAATATGAAAATAACTGATACACTTTTAAAAACTGCAACAAAGATAGCTGGTAGAAAAAAGCAGCAATTGACTAATAAAATTTCTACTGAGACTAGAGAACTTATGAAGAAAAGAAGGAATATGAAGATATGCAAGAATGATGCATTAAAAAGAATTGAATATCTCGAATTTTGTAAAATGGTGCGGAAAAGAGTTGAAAATGATATAAGAAAGTATAACTGTGAACTAGCAAGAAAAGCTGTAGAAGAAAATAAAAGTCTTAAGAATGTAAAACAACATTTTGGTATTGGTAGGAAATTTATATCTGCAATAAGGAAAAAAGATGGAATTATTACTAAAAAGAGGGATGACATTATGAAATTGGTAGAAGATTTTTATCAAGAATTATATAGTAATAAAGAACAAGTACCTCCTATATCTATTACATCTTCCGAATTGCCCAGAATTTTAAATGAAGAAGTGAGAAATGCAATTAAATGTATGAAAAAAGGAAAGGCTCCAGGTAATGATGGAATTATAATTGATATATTAAAAGAAGCAGGTGAAGAAACAGAAAAAATATTAGCAAAGTTATATACCAAATGTCTAAATGATAAAGACGTACCGGATGATTGGAAGAATGCAGTAATAATATTAATATTTAAAAAGGTGATAAAGAAGATATTAGAAATTACAGACCTATCAGCCTTTTATCAGTTTTATATAAAATTTTTACCAAGATAATTACAACTCGTCTACAGAGAACCTTGGATTTTCACCAACCAAGAGAACAAGCTGGATTTAAAAGTGGTTTTAGTACAGTAGATCATATTCAAGTATTGAGAGAAGTTATAGAAAGGACAAATGAATATGAGTTGTCATTATGTTTTGGATTTGTAGATTATGAAAAGGCATTTGATTCTATAAACATTTCTTCAGTGATTAAAGCATTGGATCATCAAGGTATAGATCCAGGATATTGTCATATTTTAAAGAATATTTATAAAAATGCAACAGCAACAATTAGATTACATAATGATACTGGGAAAGTCAACATTGAGAAAGGTGTAAGACAAGGTGACTCCATATCTCCAAAACTTTTTACAGCAGTGCTGCAAGAAGTATTTTGTGGATTAAAATGGGAAACTAAAGGAGTGAAAGTAAATGGAGATTATTTAAGTCATTTAGATTTCGCAGATGATGTAGTTGTTTTTGCAAATAATGCTTCCGAGCTGCAGAAAATGTTGCAGGAGTTATCAGATGAAAGTAGGAAAGTAGGACTAAAGATAAATGTTAAAAAGACTAAAGTAATGTTTAATCGATTTGCTCCAAATATGAAAATAAAGATTGATTATGATGAGTTAGAAGAAGTTAAGAGTTACAAATACCTTGGTCAGATTATTAATACAGATGGAAACATAATAGAGGAAATTAATCATAGAATTAAACTTGGTTGGAGTGCTTTTGGTAGAAATAACTTGATATTAAAAGGAAATATGCCTATGTGTTTGAAAAGAAAGGTTTTTAACAAATGTGTTTTACCAGTTCTTACTTATGGATCTGAGACTTGGACACTTAATAGAAGATCAATACAGAGACTTCAGACCACTCAAAGAAGTATGGAGAGATGTATGTTGGGAGTAACAAGAAGAGATCGAAAACGCAATGTATGGGTAAGAGAACAAACAGGTGTTACTGACCTCATTGAAAAAATTAAAAGATTGAAGTGGAGTTGGGCTGGACATATTGCTAGAAGAGATGATAATAGATGGACAATTGAAATTTTAAACTGGATTCCAAGAGATTGTAAAAGACCCAGAAGGAGACCACATATAAGATGGATGGATGAAATAAGAAAATGTGTAGGGGTGATGTGGAGAAGAGAAGCTAAAGATCGGAGAAGATGGATTAAACTTGGAGAGACCTTCATCCTGCAGTGGATTGATAATGGTTGATAATGATGATGATGATATATATATATATATATGAGTGGTATATCTGTAGTTTAATAGTATATGTATAGATTACAGATATGTATTCATTTTATAAATATTTTTACTTTAAGAAATATTTTAGTTTAAATTATTGTTATGTTATTGGTATATATTATAGATGTGTATATTCATTTTATAGATATTTCTAGTTTAAGAAATATTTAGTTAAATTATTTAACCAATTTTATTGCTGTATTATTGAAATTGTGTATGTATATTTCCTCTTATTCTGCATGTATGGTTATAAAATTAGTCTTCTACTAATTATGAAAGTAACTTTGTCAAAATAACATTTGATCTTGTAAACAAATTTTAAAATAGGTCATGCATTGGTTCGAAAATACTGTGGATTTGATTTGATAAATATAAAATGTTAATAACAAAATAATGCAGGAAAACAAAATCTCAATTACTGGTTATAATAAAAAATGTGTTTCTAAAATAAATAAATGGGTTTTTCTACTAGTTGTAACTATTAAAAAAGTTTTGCTAAAATAAAGAAATGGACTTTTCAGCTGCTACAAGCTCATAAAAAATTAACAGATGGCCAGAGTTTGAAAAGTATAAATACTAAAAGTTTTGTTGCCAAGGATTGGATCATATATATAATAAGTGAGTTGTAAGGAGAACTTATGCCCATTTCACCTTCAAAATGATCGAGTAGAATGGTGATAACTCACCTCTCAGCCCTAGCCAGGGAATGGAGAAAAACTTTGGTCCAATAAAATATAATGATGTACTCCATCGAAGCAGCCCATAGAAAATCTCTATTAACTTTAAATCATCATCAAAAGAGTCAACTTAATGTCCTCCCAAGTGCTCCAGAAACTAACTGCAATGAAAACAACTGAATGGTAAATTTTCTCTCAGAGCTCTGTTTATAAAGTGTGACTTTCGATTCTTTCTTTTAAAAGCTAGCTATTTATTTAATCTGCCTTTCACAAACACCTTTACTAAAATCTATAAAGAAGACTGTTAAATGCTAAATCTTGCCGGATTGTAAAACTTGAATTCTTTTTTAAAATGTAAAACTTGAATTCTCTTTTAAAATGTAAAACTCTAATAATCTATTTTAAAAGTATAATTTCCTGCAGTCTTTTATGCCTATTTCTAAAAATATTCAATTTATTCTATGCTTTTATCATTTTAATATTATATGTATTTGATATGCCAAATGACTCGAAACCGCAAGTATTTATAAATATAATTTTAGCTTATCGCTCTGTGAAAATAATTTCAAATCTTCGCTATAATAAATATTAAATTATTGAATTATTATTTTTCTTTCTGACTCACTGTTTCAAGATCATATTATTATTTTTCTGATTAAGTTTTGTGTATTAAAATGACAATAATCACTTATCGAGTTAAAATTGTAGTCTGCTTAATTCTAGTTATGAATTATAACTATTTATATATGTAACTCATACATCATAGAAACTAGCCACAGAGATATTCTCAAAGCATATTTTAATGTTTTATTCATAATTACCCCGCAAATATGCTTTGTCCTCCTTAGATTTATATATGTTGAGATAGCAGGTGATAATATTAAACTAGGTTACTAATTAATTTAGTTCCTAAATAGTATATTTGAAATACTAAATTTGAGAACTGGATTGTATAGATATGCAAATAGGTGCTATCTAATTTTAAGGCACGATAATATAATTTTACGCATTTGCATTATATATGTATAAGTTGCAGATGTGTCCTTACAAAGTATGCAATGTACAATTATCTGCTTGCTGCATGATTATTGATGAGTTGATGGTGGAGGCCACACTCATCCACTTTAGTTCAGGTTAAAGCACACTTTTAGAACTAGGGCACAAGGACCTAGATTATTCATAATGCTTATCCAACTCCCTGAACTACTAATGTTCCTTATTCATAGCAAGTTGAGCGGTTTTAGGGCAAACCGAGTCTTTGGAGACTGAAGTCCATGAATAGTGACCCATTCGCATCTTTGAACTTTATTAATATTTTAATATGTGCCATAGAGGATATAGGTAAACCTATTATAAACCAGTTTTCACACCTTTTATGTTAAATGCTTATGTAGCATTAGAGTATATCCTAATCTAGGTTAACATGCTAACCTGTGTATCTCTGAGACTAATTACATGCTTGATTTAACTTTGTATAGATAGATGCCATAGGAGCACTATTATAGTTACTTATATAACTTTGGCTATAAAGTTCCGTATGATCTAGCAAACTACCCGAGAGCTAGAAATTTGGCATATTAATATAGGCATAAACTCCAATACTGCACTACACTTTATTAAACATTTATAATGGAATATGTAACATTAATCTCATTAGTTATATAACACCTGTGAGTGCAATATCTCATGTACCCATCACATAATTTTGTATGTTTTGGTTTATTATTGGTTATTGTTTTGTTAAATTAACAATATTTAAAATTATAACTCGTTTCCATATTTTATTGTCCATGAGTTCATTTTATCCAACTCTAGATTTAATTGCACATACAACATTATATCTATAGGTGGATTATTCTATTAAAATTCATAATCAACCATTGATATTTTAATTAATCGCTTATTCATATGTGTGTGTATATCTGAACAAATCAGTGTTAAATTAATTAATTTAGGCGTCTTTTGTTTTACCCTGAGTGACTGCCAAACCAAGGTTAAATTGAATGTCTGTGTATGTTGAGGAATGTCATCCATAGGTTATTAAAACATTGAGCAGAAGTGAAAGGATTGAATGTTAGTCGGATTCTGGATCACAGTATCCGTCTTCGATCAGCTTTAGTGTATTTTGCCTGTGTTCTAAATTTTGTTGCATGGACAGACAATTCTTACTGTTACAATATATATATATATAAAGAGAGAGTTCGCAAATAAACTCTTAACAAGATTTGCAGAATATCCTCAATCCCAGACCAGTTTCTGCTTCAGGCATCCTCAGTATTTTTAATCTAATGCTTGAATATCTTAGCACCTCACTGAGGATGCCAGAAACATGCTGGGGTTGGGAATATTCTGCAAAGCTTGTTAAAAGCTTATTTGTGAACTCTATATACAACATTTGTATTACAAGCTTATTAAATTAGGTCATACATCTGACTTGATTTTTTTGTAATATATATATATATATATATATATATATAAATATGAAGAATATATATATATATATATATATATATATATGTAATTCTTCAAGTTTAGTTTCAGTGCCTATGCTCTAACTATTTGTACTATTTACGAATTAAATTTAACAAATTAGCAATTTTATGCAAATTATATAAAACAAATGTGTTTAATCATAGTTAATATGATGTAAATGTATAAAAAAGTATAAAATGTCTGCTTTAAATTAAATTATTTTAATTTTTAGCTTTATATTTGATTTGATATAAATTATTTATATATATTTGTGTAAGAAGACTATTGGAAATTTGGTTTGGAAAGATAGAATAATAAGAATTAGGCTTGCAATATGTAAATTGCATAGAAGATTGTGCTATTGTTGTTTATTTACATTAATAATGTTATTTCAGTAGTACAAAATCAATATTTTATAATAATAATAATAATAATAATAATAATAATAATAATAATAATAATAATAATAATAATAATAATAATAATAATAATAATAATAATAATAATAACAACAACAACAACAACAACAACAACATGATATCTAATTCTAGAGTAACTACTCTTTTTTATTGCATTGCCAAATCTATAATGTATAATACTAAATTGTAACACTTGAAGTTAGGAGATATAAAGTTCTGAAGAAGATTGCTGGAACAATCAAAACTGTAGGAAAGGATGTAAATAAAGCATTGTGTAACAGTAGTAAAGTGCTTAGACAATTTAATATTATATGGTAATTCAAGAGTACATGGACATATATACAAATAAATTAATATTGACATATTAAGATTGATAGGATAAATTAAAACTAAACCTTAGTGAACGTAATGCTCCATTATGGTCAGAAGTATCTTTTAAATTTTTGAAAATTGCCTCAGATATAAGAGAAGCTAAACCTAACTTTAAAACCTGCATTAATTTACACCATGAAATGTTTATTTACTAAAACTTGTTTTAGCCAGTATTTTAATTTCAGAATTTTTAATTTGACAGAGTCAGATAATGTGATTGGAAAATATAAGTAGTTAATGGTTTATATTAATAAATATTTGATATGATTGGTATGATTAAAATAAATGTAAAAAGTAATTACCTGTACTGTTTTTTTTTTATTAATAGGATCCAACTAGCTCTTTTACTTGTATTTTGAATTCCTCTTAATGAACCTAAATATTCATTAATTTTGTTTTATAAATATTATAGTTACTTCTTAAAATACCAACTACCAAATCAATTTTTTTTTCAAAAAAAAAAGGAAAGAAATTCCCTCATAAGCTCATGAAAGTCTTTGCAAATATAATTACATATTTAATATACCCTTCCGAATTGTTAAAATGTCTTCCATTCTTGTTGACGTGCTTCTGATAAATTTTTACAAAAAAAAATATACACACTTCTACTCTTTCCACTAATATATTGCAGTTTTAACAGACTAGCAGCCTTCTTTAGATATTTGAAATATCAGTTGAAATTATCCACTAATGACATTGAATTATGAATAAAAACTAATTTGAAATTCTCTATCAAATCCTAACATTACACAAATATATTTTTGTTTACCTCATCCTGAGAATACATGAAATTCATCATTTGAAACACAAAGATGGTTCAATAAAAAGAGATTTATTTTGCTTAAATTCACTAACTGCAATTTTATTGCTTTCTTTACATTGCTATATCATAAAAGCACTGATTTTTACACTGTGATTACTTTAGGTCTTTTTTTTTTATTAAGAAAAAATTTACGGTGTCAGGTAGCTACATTTGGTTATTACAATAGTTTCATATTAAAGTTCAAAGTTTTGCAAACAATCTATGTGGCATTGTCATCATATTTAACACAGTAGTCTGAGATGTCATCTCATCATCACATATGATAATCTGTGCCCATATGTCTACAAAGAGATGCTCTGGCACAAGGAGGCGATCTCTGTTCTTTATGCTTATTAGTATTGTTTTAAAAGTTCTCCAATGATTACTATGTCCTTGTCTGAAAATATGTTGGCACCTGGTGATCTATAAGGCATGTAGTAGGGATGCCACTAGCCTGATAGTTGCATAGTTTTTTTCTTTAATTGCTTGATCAATTGACAGGACATTGCCACAGCCAGAGGAAATGCTTGCGATAATTTTGTTTCTAGTGCAAATCAAGTATGAGCAGGCATAAAAGATGTGCTCCAGTGTTTCTTCATGCATATTACAAAGTTTACATATGGGGTTTATTTGACAAAATCCTCTTTGCATCACCAAAAAGTGAATGGGGGGCAAGGAGGATAATTTAAACTTGATTATAAAATCGACCAGCTTTGGTCCTATCCACCAGTATCTTGACTTCCTATGCATTACTTTATTTTTTTTTAAGAATGAAATCTAGAAAAACTGTAATTCTTCTTCTCTTGAGTCTTTTTATTATTAGTGATGAAAATGATAAATTTCTTAATAACTATCAACAAAAAATAAGAAGGAAAAGTCAACATCCCTATTCAAATCTACAAGTATATTTGATTTGTTATAAACCAAGTGTATTTTACTTTACTATTGTCATTTATTGTAAATTTGAATAATCACTATAAATTCATTCATATGTCTCAATGCAAACTGACTTGAGGCTTTTAATACCACATCACTAAACTTATAATTTTTAAATATATTGAATAATATAGTAATGAAAAATATTTCTATTTTTGCCAGTATATGTTTACTATCCTACAGTGATTTTGGATGAAGCGGATATTTGTGGTATTAACCGGGACTTACAACTTTATATAATGGAGAAAATAATTTTCACAGAGAATTTCAACAAAGAATTCTATGCATGTTACAATAATAAATTAAAGGCAATACTATAGCACTTTATACATGAAGAAAGCTTTTGAAAAGAGTAAATACAATCATAATGCATTTTCAATAGTTAGCACCCTTGTACAAAGACATAATTTATATTTAAAAAAAATACTATATTGCATTTTTTTAAAAAAATAGAATAATGTAGTAACACCAAAAATGCATTAAAGTTACCTACATAATGTTTTAAATGTTATCTTCAAGTGTGACATGATATTATTATAGTTTTTACATGTTATAAAAAGCAATATAATATTCTGACATGATTCAACTGGTATATGTTAATTGTTTCCAAGAGAAAGATTAACATAATACATCCAAAAGAAATATCATACAACTCTCATCCTATAATGTTTACATCAGGAACAGTATTATAATACTATATGAGTACAATGATTTACATGCTTTAAAAAATATAGGCACCCAAAACTGCTTTGGAAATTTGGAAAAAACTATGACTCAAATGTGTGATAGTGTCATTGGAATGGAATGAGTAGTGTATATTGCATTAAATGTGAAAAAAAACATTATTTGTAATAGCAACATTAACATGAAAGTATTCTAAAAATTTTAAAAAATAATGGGCACTTGTATGCATTTCTTTTAAATATGGGCTTTTGCATAGCTTATGTAAAGATAAGTAAATAAAGTATATTTATGATTAACAAAGGCAAAACTCTCCATACAGTAGTGCCACCCAGTGACAACCAGAGTAATCAATGGATGCCAGAGGTCTGTGCATAAAATTCTCATCTAGTACCTTGTGCACAGACCTCTGGCATCCATTGATTACTCTGGTTGGCATTGAGTGGCACTACTACATGGAGAGTTTTGCCTTTGTTAATAACATATGTGCTAGCATAAGAAATGGTGATCATGTGATGCTTAGTGGTATATTTATGATTAATTTGCCAGGTTTAACTATGAATGTTTGAAATCTAAATCATATCATGGACTCAAAATATTTCATTGAATCCAATATTTATAAAATGAAAAAAATTCTTAAAAGAAATATTATTAAATTTATTGTTATTAATCAAATAATAGTTAATTAAAAATCATTAAATCATAAAATGATGCTCACTGTCAAAAATTATTTTCACATTTGTGAACTGGAGACCATTGATTTTATTTTAATGTTATTACTTTTAATGTAAAATTGTGACTAAAACTGCATTTCTCTGATCTTGAAAAAGTCTTAAACTTTTACAGTATTGAACATTAATGGACAAATTATTTTAAGTAATTTGACTCTGATTCATTTTCAATAAATCTTTATGAGCTGAAATTATGTCTGAAACATCATACATTGATTCTCCAGAAGCACTGAAGTGATCACTCAGGAAACCAAAAAACAACTCCTTTCATGTTTAGAATACAAATTAGGAATTTAGGACCACTGAAGCATCTATGCTAAATATTAAAAGCATTTACGTCATGACAATAAAAAATAAAAATAATAATCAGACAGTTTCATTACTCAACTGTTTATAGAAAGTTTAGCATCAGAAGTAATAGGACTGACTCACAAATCATTGATCTTGGAGTTCCAAAATCTGCCATTCTACCACAGCACCAAACCTATTGAGAGTATTTTTAAAATGCATTTAAGTTTTAACAATATGTCAAATTAAATTTACTACAAATGTTAACCCACAGAATTTATACTACTACACTATAAAATATATCATCTAAAATATATATATTTTCACTACTGCCATTCTTTTTAATGTAGATCTTATCACATGATCAAAGCCTCCCATTATTTTTTTCCTCCAGCCATACTAAATGTCCTGTTTCATCTGTAAGACATTTACATCAGATGAGTTTACTTAATAGTTTTATCCACCTTATTTTAATAATTTAAAAATTCTTTTCAAATATGCAGCTTCCATAATGTTGTTCATTCATATAAATTCTTAGAATTTATTGGTATTTTAGGATTCATGAATCTATTTTTAAGCAGCATGATTAGAAATGCTAACAATTGTTTATTAAGTCTAAATCTTTATATCTAGCTAGCTATATTATGCTTTTCCATTTTAGTATTAAATAGGGGATTCAAACTCAGACTTTCACATGATCCTCAACTCTCCATGCCATCTAATATTGCTGATCCAGCTGATCACACACATGTTAAAAAGATAAGGTGGGTCAGCAATATGAGGTGAAATGGAGAGTTGAGGGTCATGTGAAAGTCTGAGTACAAATCCCCTATATATTACATTATAAATGTGCAGGTATGTGTAAGCCTGTACAGCATATTAAATTTAATATTAAAATATAAACATAGCAATTTTATTTTACATAATGTTGGCATATCTTGATATTTATTAATAATTAGGATATTTTTAATAAATATTTAAAATAAACAAGTTTCTACTTATTATAAATTCTACCAATTTATTTTCTTTTACACTATTTTTATAATAATAATAATAGATATTTGCACAGATTCATTATCAAAATGAATTCTAATCTTCACATTAAAAAATCTTTCATCAGCATCGTTAACATCATTGAAATAATTAACAGATTAAAATGAAGATACTTTGGGCATAGTTCTAAAAAATATGACTTTACATAAACAATTATTTTTTAAAATGATATCATCATATTGTGAAAGACCTAGAAACAACATGTTTGTAAGATGGATGAATGAATTAAAAAAATTTATAATTAAAATGTGAAGAACAAATCTACAAATTTAAAACTGGATCAAATTCAGCAAGATTTCATGCAATGTATTGATAATATTTGGAAATGATAATAATGATTATGGACATTATTAGAATATATGCCAAAATAGCTGGAAGTAACAAAATCAATGATTTTGAAGATAGGCATATACATATGCTGGTGACTGATATATTTGTTGGAGGACAAGAATTTGATTAATTGACCTTTTCTTAAAATATCTGTCTAGTTTTAATGCCAGAATATATGATGTTACTTTTTCTCATCATACATGCATCACTATTATTTATTCACATATTGCTACACAAATCTGGTCAGCTAATAATGCTTTGTATGCAGTGTTCTATAATGCTTAAATATAAAAATAATACCAAATCTATCAAAACTTATAATGCAGCACATTTAGCCTTACTGTCCCCTCAAGCACAGTTGTTGACCTGAAAATATTAGAGGATATAGATGATAGCCAACAATAATTGGTAATAGTTATGTAAGATCACATCAAAAATATTGCATTAATGCATACCAGAGATTTTGAGTGATGTAAGCACTTTAAATCCCATACTTTTCTAGCAGTAGGAATAATTCCAATATAAATCTACAAATTTTTGACTGATCAAAGTATTTATATATGACTGATATTCATCCTACAGAAATGCTTTGACCAGTTTTGTTTCTCATAATTGACTTTCCTATTTTCTGCATTAATATAAGACTTTGCAACAACAGCAAATGAAACATTATAAATCCTTCTGTTAATGATATGCAATTCATTATTGCTGGAAGGTATGAATCAAAAAATATTTTCAAAAATTATTCTTAAAAATTTAGATAAGCTTATTATCCTCAGACTTTCTATCATAACACAAAGCAACAAAGGAGAGGTATGATGATTATGTTGCATGTAAAATTGATTCTTAAAACTACATTTGATCTAATAAACTGTTATGACCTATTTATTTTGTTACACTTACTACTTCAAAAGAACATTGAAATTTTTAAAAAAATTAAAGCTCATTTTCTTATTATTCAAACTAGAATGAAGCATCCTATATAAATCTTCCCTTGTTACATTGTTATTTTCTATTTATAGCAACTCAATCATTAAACAAATAAAATTAAATACTAATGGCCTTTTTCTTATCTCATCTTGGTACAAGTATTCATGCATTTTTTTGTTGATGATATTTTAATAATACTCAGGAAAAATCCTAAGTCTTTTATACTGTTCCACATCTATAATTATTTTCAAGAGATAGTAGCATTTATTTTTAAACTATGTAACTCATCAATGTGAAAATGATTATTTAACTTCAAGTTGCCCTCATTGTTTACAAAAAACTCACCATGCTTATTAGATATTAGCATTATTTTGACAAAAAACAAATTATGCCATCAGTTGAATAAATTAAGCAATTATATCTTTAGGGAATTTAATGAAAATATTATGTCTCCAGATTGCTTTATTCCATTGTAAAAGTTCACATAGAGTTGCTATATTTCGTCCTTATTAGCATATTACTGTCCAAGAATGTGTATAATGTCATCATCAACAATTTTATGTCCATAATTAAATCATGCATTTGCAACAAAAAATTGCTCCCAATTTAATCAGCCTATTTTTCTATTTTTAGGGAAAGTCTGGATTTGATATGATTAAATCTTTCATATCATATATGAACTAAAATGGGAATTATAATCTTAAAACAGTTATCTCTTAATACATAGCATCAACATTTATTACTAATTGCATTCCCATATGAATAATGATACTTATCCAGAGATTGTATCTTGAAGAATGCTGCTCTTTTAGTCCAGCATAACTTTAAATGTCTGGTTTGGTTGTCCTACAATGAGTTAATGATAATATTTTTATGTTGACACTTAGGGATAAACATTTCCATGATTTTTATTAAATTTCAAAATCTCTGTATATATAAACAAGCATGATTAAACTTGTTTTCTTTTTACCACAAGAAATAATACTGACAAAGAAATAACTAATCAATAATTCTAAGATTAATTTAAATGTAAAATGTATTTCTATGCAATAAATTGACAAAAAATATACTCATCTCTTGCAAACATGTCTATATGTTAAGTCATTAAGTTGAGTACATATAATAATTACAAAACCAATCCAAAGTAATTATTCACTAAATACTTTAAGCAATTTTAACCCTTTAGTGAAACATTAATAATCCATAATCTTAGAATCATGTAGCTAACATGATGCTCTCTCATATTTGAAAATAAGAAGTACAATGTTTCTTGGGGGAAAAAAGTAGAATTCTTTAAAGAATTTCTTATATGCCATTTAATTCCTATCAGAAAGATTATGAAAAAAAAAACAGTGAAAGTCTAAAATCATAATTAGCTAAATGATAATACAGGACTCTTATTGTTATAGTTAAAACCATATGAGTCATTTAGTTATGCATAGATATGACTTTACATTCTTCTCTACACAAAGCCCAATAATCACAACCAACAATAGACATATTCTATTGTGATTTATTTTAAAATGATAATATTTGTGCAAGATTTTATTTTATTTGGAAAAAATACTAATATGTATGATATTGTACATTTCTGATAACTATATATATATGTTGATATGAAGGTTTTTATGAGTTGCAGATATAAAAGACATATTTTAATGTTTTTTTTTTCAAATCAGTGATTGTAGCGCCTCTACAACCATCTTTCTACCTTTTATCACTCTGTGGTAGACTTGTGTTACCAAGTCAAAACGTCAGCATATCAATATTTAAAATATTTTAACACAGATGAACCCACAAAATATGTCTTATATATATAAATAATACCTAAGAAATAATGTATATGTATCTACGATATATATATATATATATATTTGTAATCTAATAATTGAATACTTATAAATACAGTAATTAGATATATGCAAAGTATAACTTTAAAATTTTTATCCACTTAGGTGTGCTTTCGACTATCCTTGTAGACTTGTCAACTAACACTTTTTTTACAACCATAATAAGTCATGTATTTATGGTTTTAGTTTCAATTATAATAATGTAAAAATATTGCAAATTGAAACAAATAACAACAAAAGAAAAATAAAGGAAGCTATGCTAATATACAAATACGAACAAGACTAATTAACAGACAGGCAGCAAACGTTAAGATCACGGAATTGTGGGAAGGTTAGCCTTAAAAGTATTAGTTGATAAAGACTAGGAGGATAGTCAAAAGTGCTCCTAAGTGGATAAAATTTTTAATGTTATACATTACATATATCTAATTACTGTATTTATAAATAAATATTCAATTATTAGATTACATATATTGATTTGAAAAAATACAGACATCGAATTACAATATTATATATGCAATAGTACAGTTAAATACGGTTAGGTTTCTCTTTTTTTGTTTATATTGTAATAGATGACCTGTTAAGTGTCGTGGAAAACCAATTTGTCAAGACATATTCCATAACTGTGTTAACTATGTAGATATTAAATATTTTATAAGTAAATAAGCTTATTGTGCATAAATTAAAAAAAAAAACAAAATAAGTAATAAATATAAGCAAGTATATTTATGCACACACATTTTTTATTACCTTGTAAAATATTTTAAAATAATTATGTGGTTTTAATTTTTAAATTGCGGCTGAATTTTATATTTATCGCTTTATAGTTTCAATACTTTTTGCTGCTAACATATGATTTTTATGGACATCTACTTACAAATATTTTAAATTAACAAAGAATTGCTGAAATGTAACCAACCTCTTTACCAGTTCTATTCTTAAACTTTCAGCTTTATTCATGCGTAGTTAATGAATAACATTGCATTTCTGGTGCTGAAATTCGATTTGACCAGTCAATACGCTGGTCTCTCTCACAGTTCATCTCCTGGTGATCTCGAATGACATCTCCACTTTGCTTCAAGAAGAACATTATTTACTTGGTATCATCCAATCACAGAGTCCTTGGAGAGATTTTATTGTGTCTTGGCAGACTCTCTAGATAGTTTCTGCTTTTGTTTCCTTATAACTTTATAAATTATTTTCCCTCTCTCTCTTTTTTTTTCAACATTTTTTTTTTCTGGCCCTCAATTTTCTACTGCACTGACAAAAGTTTTATTAACTAGGCTGTTTTGCTTCTAACTTCATAAAATGAGAGTGAATTTTCTGAATGACGACTATTATTAAGATATGAAATTAGTTTATTTAATTCTATAAATATAACAATAATATTTTTATACCAAACTAATGAATATTCTTTTCACTGTAAATAAGATCAGAAACAAAATTTTTGCAAGACATATATCAAAGAAATTCTCAGATAAGATTTTAAGTAAAAAAAAAAAAAAGACGAAGAGAAAAAAATAGTTTTACCTAAATTTATTTTTGCACTAAAGAAGATTCTAAATTAAATTTTTCTTGCTTAATTTGCTTAGCTTAAGTAAAGATAAGTTTTTAAAGCAACTGTCGTCTAATAAAAAAAAAAACTTTATATAAAATGTTTGTAACATTTTAAATCTTAATTTTTTTAATATATGTATTTAATATAACCCAAATAAAATGTAATTTACATACTTCATATATAGAAGCAAATAAACGTATAAAGAAACACATATATCTAGCTTATAAAATATATGAAGATAAAGAAAAATCACATAACCCAATCTCTGCTGTGTTCCCGATCTAGCATTTGAGATCAAATCAAATAAAAATTTGAAACATTTTTTTTCAGATTACAAATGGACATAGAATTTTTCTTGTAGATAGATAGCTTTTAGTCGTCCATTTGTTGCGTAATATATAGTCATCTAACTAACTCTTATCTAAATGGTCGAATATTTAGGTAGCTTGATGAATTACATTATATCTTGTGTTAAGATTTGTAGAGGTCCCTACTATCGCATCTAGGCGCATAGTCTTAAGGTTATAATAGACTTAATATATATTACTTACAGTAATGAGTATGCGCTTAACAAATTATTAATTATTTCTTATTGCAGAGCAGTAGAAGTGGATTTTTTTTCTAAATTGAGTTTTTTAATGTTTGTCTATTACTAATATTGAAGAGAAGAAATTTTGAACGTTAGGTATTTGTTGACAATGTTCAATATATTCACCACCCCCCTCTCAAAAAATCAACAACAACAACTTCATCAGGGATGATTTATCAATCCTTTCCTACTTAAAAATTGAATATAAATTATTGCAGAGACTATATAAAAATTTGTGTACCTGCATACATCCTAGACTTATAATGCATAATTATTAAATATATCGTGTGATATATATAAATTAAGCTTTTTTATATGCTGTGTGTGATATTTACTTGAAGTTACTTTTGGTGTATTAATATAGTTGCATCATTGAAAAGAAAACTGTATTACTGTTATTTAGAATAAATTTAAAAGTTAAGTAACTAGATTTTATTTTATGCAAAAAATTATATAAAAGTATAGAGAATAAAATTAAACTTATAAACAATATTATTCAATATACCTAAAAATTGTACAAAATAAAAACAAAAAAGGAAACTAACAACAATATCACATGGCATTGTCACATGTTTACTCTTGTGCTTCAGGCTTAATTATTATTAAAGACATTTACTATAAACTTCAGTAAACAATGGACACCTGATAATATACTGCTATAAGATCTCATCTTCAAACCAGTTTCTAGTTTTGTGTCTATCAATGAAAATTAGAATTCAAGGCTAAATCTAATGTACTTGTGTGTCTAGTAGCCATATTTTACTTCTTTATACTTTTTAATTAATCCTATAATTTAAAAAAAAACACTTAAGGTTTTGAACTTAAAACTATATCCTTATATAGATCTGATACCATGTCAGTTTCTATAGATTTTAAAGACATCAGTATTATGACAATTGTAGATCTTTTTTTCCATTGACATAGAAAATTAATATCAACCATAACATTCTATGACTTTCTCATGTCTTTCAAGAGCATATTATCTTCATCTATTCTAAAACTATCTATTGCAAGGTTGACTAAAAAATAAGGTGGCTAATAGATATATATAGGTTCATTTGCTCCAACTTAAAAACTAGTCCTCACTAATGAATTCAAGGTCAGCATATGGCTCATGAGTAAGGTAAAGATAATTATTCTTAAAAAAGGAACCCATCATTTAGGTTGAAGTTTATGGAAAATAAAGTCACATTTTGCAAAACATTTATAAGATATTAAAAAGTAATAGATCATCTAAAAGCATTTAAAACTATTTATTTTTAGAAAAATAATACAATAGTTAGTTGTTTTGAAGGTCATGTGACATTAGAGAGACAGACATTTTTATTTATCAAATTAATTATTCTATCATTGCCTTGTACTACACAGGGAATTTATAATTTTTATAAAATTTTTATTATTATTAAAGAAGATAAGTTAACATCAATGTATATCTTTTATTCAGAATAATATTGTATGTATTTGGTAATTTAGGCTACTCAAATCACACTCATTACTTGGAAGATTCATCAATCTCATTCCTGGTTATCATTATTTCATCACTAATCTTTCTAAATACAAGACATATTTCTAAAGAATTAATTTATCTCCTGATGTAACTAAACAATAATGTAATAAAAAGAATTATAATATTTCTTTGTTAAAAATTTAAAAAAATAATTATAGTAAAACTAATATGACAGTTTAAATTACAATTTCAGAAGAAAAATGTGCCGAATGAGTGTAATTATGTGTTAAAAATGTACTAAAAGAAACAATTTAAGAGTGGAATTAGTTTAATAGATTATTCTCCAAATAAAACAAACATACTATAGTGACTTTTTCTCTCAAAAATTCAACAGAAGGTATATATTTTTCTGTCAAGCGTTGATAGCTGAGATTTCATCGCAGCAGCCTTGCAAGCTAGTAGTTGGTTGCAGTCAGTTGTGGGTTCACGTCCCGGCCGTTGCTATGACATATGAAAAAAAAGTATATATTTTTCTAATGCCATTAATGCATTCAACCAATATATGTATATACCATTGTGGCAACAAATTATTTTAAAATAACATAAAATGATTTAATAATATATTAAATAAAAACTAATATCATTAAAATATCTTATGTAATATTTACAAATTTGAATGCCTATTTGATCTCAAATATATTTTATCACTTCAGTAAGACTTTGTCAACAAAAGATGCAGAAATTGTGGATTCAATGATAATGAATTCTATGATGTAATGTAAAATGACTTTTTCTTAGCTGAAATAAAGAAGTTCTTTGTTTAGTTAAACATAGATTCTTTCAAAAATTATTTTATACTTCTATATCTTAAACTACTTTTTCTCTATTATCATATTGGCAATTATCAAATCACTTTTTTGGAATCGATATGTTTATTTTTTTTATATTCCATTTTAAATAACGTTTTATTATTTTCAATATTTTGCCCTCATATTTTCCATTTTTATTATAAAGATTTAAACAAAGCAAAAATGTTTCAATTTTTATTATCACTTTTATATTTATTCTGTGCTATACAACTTTATTCTGATATTTTTTAGTTATTAAAAAATAACTTTAAACTTATTCCTATCTCCACATAAACCCTATTTACATTTCAACTATTAATTATTTAATTTAATATTATATTACATATTTCACAAATTAAATGATAAGCAAATTATGTTATTCAAATAACCATTTCAAGTACTTTGCAGCAGTAATGTTAATAGATACCAAGCTATCTACAAAAAAAAAAAAAAAAACTTGAAAAAAATAGAATATCTTATTTACTAATAAGAGTTAAACGTACTGATCTTTATATTATTTTATATTATTTTAAATCTGTACAAAATTTTTTGGAAAAAAAGATAATATCAATATTATCTATTAAGTTCTCCATGTTGATTTCAATAATAATCTCAACCCTCAATAATAAATGCACCCAGATGAATTTGCACTCATTGTATCTCATTAACAGTATTGCATTTTTAAATCTAAAAAATACAGGAATGATTTATTTCTTTTTAGTATCACACAAATATCCAAAAGCTAAAGTTTGTTCCTGCTTTATTTTTAGATCTTATGTATGTTCACTTTTTCCACAAATTTAGTAATAATTTCTATATTTCTAACCTATTTGCATTAAATGGAAATGTGTAATCTAATTTTGGTTGTTTTCAAATTGTATCTTTAATCTCATCTGTGCATTTTATTTTATGACCCAACATGTTCATATTTTTTCTTATATAATTTTTTAAATAATTAAAAAAAATTGATTTAAATATGGGCTATTTTTGTACAGTGGAAAATACACAATTATCATTTCTGGTCATATAATATGAAATCCAGAACTGTGAAATAGAAATTTAAATATTACTATTTAATTTGTTCTAGTATAAACCTATTACTATCAGGATTTATATTTCTTCAAGATCATTTTAGCCTATAATAACCCATATCATGATATGGAACCTTGAAAAGTTTAATCCAGTTTTTCCTCTGTGCCTCCGAAAATCTTTCTTGGTCATCTAAGCATTACATATGTAATATTTTCTGGATCTTTTACAAATCTCTTGAGATCTAGTTTAGAGTTTTAATTTATAATTTATTACCATCTTTTCCAGAAAGATGCCAACTCTGGCTCCATTTACACTTTTAGTTTTTTTTTCCAAAAATTCAATGAAATTTTTTTTCAGCTACATATTTTACTTTCCAGTCTTTATTTTATATATGAAAAAATAATCCTTGAGTTTTATTAATAATATGGCCTTTTTAAATTATCTCAAGATGAAGTTTTATATATTACAGATACAAGTGTTAAATATAAAAACACAGAAGCTGGAATTTTAACTTTTCTAACAATAGAATAAAACTCTTACAGAAAATTAACCAACTAAAATCAATGTCATGATTGCTGCTGATTATCTATCAAATCTTTAAACAACCTAATGTTATCACTACAATTATGAAAAGGGAAAGATATTCTGGCAGGAAAGATACAACAATGTTTAATCCATTCAATGGCTGAGTGGAAAATTCTGTAATTTAAGATTAATTGCTCATGACATAAACTTATTTTTTCCAATGTTTATATTTCTAATAAATTCCTGAGAAATTAAACCATTTTATTATTATTTTTAATTTTTTTTTCTGCATCAGAAAAAGTCAATCAATTATCCTAATGAATGAGACAAAATTCACACACCTTAAATGTAAATTATGATATAATAACTTAAATTCACATTTTAATGGCGAATTAGAATCTCCTCATTATTTCATTGCATAAATTTATTTTTTACTATTTTTACTTAATACTTGTCCATCAAAAATTATCTATTCAACTATAAGTATTTTAAAAAGTGTTTACTCAGATGAAATATTCTTCACACCTTCATTGGATTTTTTGTTCTTTCTGAAATATGGCATCTTGGATGATAACAAATTTAAAACTGCTATTACTGGCTTTATTTTCTGCACTTTATTAGTTTCATGCAAGAAATTTTATCATCAATCAATGACTTCTAGCATTCAATATGTTTTCTAGGCACTTATTGTTATCTAAATTTTAAATCAAGTTTAACTTAAAATGGATTGTACATCATTATTGCTAGGAAAATAACTTTCTTATTTCAAGAAGTTTTAACATCCTTACTTGTAATCCAAACAATACAATAATATAAAATTACCTCATGGATAGAACAGGTTTGAGATTTGATTTTAAGCAAATCATAACCCCAATATTAACTTTTTTTATTCACGTGGATAGAACCTGTTTATTAGTATAAAAATTTCTAGTTAACATTTTCCCCAGTCTGCATTCTTATTAATGTGCCTTTTTAATTTATCTCAAATTATCATTAAAATATTAAAGAAGCCTATTTTAAAATTTTAATGATTTATTGTTGATATATTTATTTTCAAGTAAATATCTGAATACTTCTAGTTTGCCAATTCATTTCTTATCTAAAACTTTGTTTCTACACGAATGCAAACATTATTGTTTTTGTCTATAATTAATAATTGATATCAAAAACTGCTCATTGAGTTAGAGCTTGTAGTATAATTCAATCAAACTTTTTTGTAATTGTGATATAAAATATAGAGACTTAATGAATAATATGGTTAAAATTTAGCCAATATATTATTAATTTTGTAAAGATTAAATATTGTATACTACAAAAAATTACATTGCCTACTATAAAAACAATTATAGATATTTCATAAAATTTGTATTTTATCTATCTATATTAATTTTCTTTTCAATATTCTCTACTATAATATCTTCATTGGTTATTTTTGAATCTTGACTCATCTTCAACCTGAAAACTGTTTATTACATCTATATTTTAATATAAAAGAATCATGACAACATCTGTTTCTAACATGTAAACTCTTTCATGACATAAAGTAATATATTTTTTAAACTTTAATATATTTTTAAAGTGTGATTATACTTAATAATAAATGCTTTTATATTTCTCAATAATGTGCTGATTAGCCAAGTTAAATTTTATTTGGCTCACCAAATATATTTCTATGTTCAATAAACACTGCCATCTTTCAGAATTTAATAATGAAAGCAGTCCATATCTATCTGTCAAGCATTGGTGGTTGAGAAGTCAACGACAGCTGTTTTACAAGCAGTTGTCCCAGGTTAGTGGGTTCGCTTCCCGGCTGATGCTATGACACATGGGGAAAAAAAGCATGGCATATCTCAATAATATTAAATATCTATTTATTAGAATTAACAAGCAGATATTGAAAATTAATAATATATATCAGACATTGAATCTGAAAAAATAATAGTCATTCACTCTTATTAGAGGTAGAATTACTCAATCTGTTATTCTAACTTTCTTATATAGTATTTTTTGTTATAAGCTACTAAATGAGTTAAGTGCCAAATCAATAAAGTCATCCACTGCAAATTCTTAATAATATATTTTGTAGTGCCTGAAATTAAGTTAGGTATTTATTTTAATTATTAAAATAAAATATTCAAATTTTTATTTGTTCATTTAAAGTTATTTTATTTTTCAGCAGACTAAAACAAATCATTTCGTTGCATAGTTTAAAAAAAATAATTGAAGATTTTTTAATAATATTTGATTTACTATTTTGTTTAAAAAGTGTGCATCATTATATCATTTGTAGACATTATATTTTATAGTCTAAATATTTAAGTAATATTGAATAAAAGGAAAATTGCTTTAACCTGCAATGGAAAGTTTTGTAATATAAATGTTATACACAGACTGATAATATCATTCATTCCAGATGTATTATTTTATGTCATAATCATGGTTCAAACAGGCTAAAGACATTAAAGAAATAAAAATAATTATCTCAAGTCTTTTGTCATGTGCATTATATATTATTATCATTATTAGCAGCTTTACCTTCCTAATGCTTCTAAAATACATTAGGAATCTTTCCTCTATTTATGGATTTGCAAGCAATTTTGCTAAATCTTTTAAAAAAATCCAAGCACTGAATATTATTTGATGCTTAAAATTTTTATATAATGTGAATGACTTCACAGTTGAAATATTTAACATTTAAAAAAAAATTGCCATTGATAAATGCCTAGTTCAAGTGAGAATCTGCAATCATCTCAGGTTTTCCAGTTCCTGAACATATATGTATGAAAACTTTTTGCAACAATACCACATGAAAATGCAATGCCACACAAAATTTTTATATACCTGATAATTGCATTTAGTTTAATGCATTCTTTTAAAAAACTATAATTAGATAATATAACAATATAAATTTGATTTCCATTATTCCAAGAATTACTTACTAAAATTACAATATTTATATAAACGTATAAAAAAATTGAAGATCAAAATTACTTATATTTAGACTACACACAGCATGACATCAATAAACTTTAAGTAAAATGGCATGAAACTTAGACAATGCAAAGTAAATTCAAGCAAATTTGACTTTTGTAAAGCAGAGACATATTTATGAAGATAATAAGATGAAATTCTATTCAATTTAAAAAATAATATGAAATTAGACATTTGAAAATTGGTAGTAGTATACCACATGTAGCCATTGAGGGTTAAATTTTAAGCATAGATATTTTCAATATGCATTAAACTTGGTTGCATAAAAAACATTTTCATGGTTTTACAAATAGATTATATTTAGTATAAAATATATTTAAGATAATATAAAGAAGAGAAAGCAAGGCATACTATATATCAATAACTGAAAAACATTGATATGTGGAGGTTGAAAAAATATATAGTGCTTCATCTAAAGGAAGGGATTTGATTGACTGAAATAGAAGTCATTAACATGTTTTTTCTAATATTTGTAGTACCAAAATCAAATTCTAAGAATGAGCAGTAGTTACATTAAAAAAAAAAAGATCAGTGACAAATCATAGTGAACTTTGTTAACTAGAAGTCTATTAACAAAACTGGATTTATATTTTGGCTTTATAGCAATAAATAATATAAAAAATAGTTTATTCTTGGAAACATAATTTTAGTGATTTAGAAATGAGGTAGTAAATCACTGTAATTTAATATTAAATAGTTTGTTTTTATGTGAAAGACTAGAATGTCAAACACTGTGATCAGAAGAATTGTTTAATGTTTATTTTAATGTTTGATTTTGAATATGAATTTTATATGACTAGAATTTGAGACCAATGTAAGAATAAGTGTGTAATATGTAGGAATAATAAGGCATACAAAGTAATAAATCATTAATAAGAATAGGTATATGTTATACCAAGAAAATATCATAGCAAGAAAATTTTAGTAATCAGAATATGTATGCCCTATGTAGACAAGGAAGACAAGGAAAAAAATTCGTAATTCAAAATAAAAAGACAAAAAAAAAAAATCTTAGCTCTTGTATGACTCTATAAACAAGATATAGTAGTGATGAACAAAAAAGTGAAAAAGGTATAAATGCAGGTCTGTAGTTAAATATTAAAGGTAAGTTAATCAAAAGGCAAGCTAATGCTGATACTGACCAAGTATTATCATTTGGTCATAACACTTTATTGTTTATTTAATCCACCCAGTCATCAGGCAAAAAGCTAAACACACAGTTTTGACATAAATATTATAGCAACTTTGTATGAGAAATGTAACAATATTTATATCAAAGTTATTTTTAAAATATTGTTTATTAAACAAAATGTAGATACTCATTCAAATGTTTTTAAATTCTCAAAAGAATAGACAAATATATATTTTTTACATCATATTTTTTCTGCCATATTTTTATTTTTAACGCTCTTCTTTTTTGTTTTTATATTTACACAAAAACAACTGTCTTTAGAAACATGTTGTACATTTCTTTTAATCACACATATGCGATTGTTTCAATTTCCGTGCCAGTAGTCTTGTCTCTGTCGGCTCTGAATGAGATGTAGACCAAATCTTTAGAATGCCAAATAAAAAAGTAGTTTCAAACAGCAATAGGGAACTTTAGTCAACTTTAAAAAAAAATGGAAACAATAAATTCATAAATATTTATTTTTTTGTAATTAAAAAATAAGATGTGTGCCGAGAATCTATATATACGTGTGTGCGTGCGATTTTATATACTCATCTACGTATATGTGTTTTTTCTTATATCTATAACTTTTATTTTATCACATATACTCTAATCGCATGAATAAAAACAGCTGGTAAAGGAAATCGTAAATTTCATGTTAAACTAGTATTTATCAGTTAGCCGATATTACAACTTATCACGCGTCTTTTAAGCTAGAAAAATATTTATCGTATGATTATACCAGATAAAAATATGTGAGAAGATGCGATTTGAAACAACTAATGATTGCTGGTACAACATGAATTCTATTATGGAGATTATTTATTTTCTTCATGTATATTCATGCATGTGAATGAAAGTTATAAGTATATTATTACACTTACAAAAAATGAATTAATTATTTCAATGTTGTTGTGTTCAATATTAATAGGTTTATTCTCTTTAATTATAATTGATACGATAATTTCTAGCTTAAAATTAATTAGTAATAATCATTTTACCTTAGTAGGATGGTATCGTAATTGTATATGTAATAAGTTGGTATTTTGACTATATATCATAATAATTTGACTTTCCTTATATATACTCATTACTTTAAAATTATTATTTTTTTATTCGGTCTGATGACGAACAAAATCACTAACTAGGAATATAAATTTAATTTTGCAATCAGAATTGAGGGATCATTTTATCACTTGTTTTCGTAGATTGAATAATAATAATCAGTGTTTATTAGCTATACTTAAATAAACTTAACCATTTATAAAAAGAAATTACTTTAATCTACTAAATATATAACAATTTTTAATATGAAAAATGTAAATTAATGATAAAATATCACTAATGATGATGATGATCAAGTATTTTTAATCAGATCACAGTATGTATGCACCACAAAAAATATTTAAAGTCAGAAAATCTTATTATGCATCATATATATATATTAAAACTATAAAGTTTATGTGAGAGTTGGAAAATGTTTAAAATAAAAAAATTAAAAACGAAAGTTATATTATTATTGTTATTGTAAAAAAAAATCAATTTTAAAGTATAGTTAATAGAGAATGATGATTTATATTGACTATGGATAAATAACTGGTCAATACGCTATTCAAAACAAAAACAAAAAAACAAATGTTTCGAAAATATAAAACTAATTTTTCAGTAATAAAAAAATAATTGACATTAAAATGATGGATAATATCATGAAGGCTATAAAAAATTCTATAAAGAACTGTAGAGTAATAAATAAAAAAAGTAATACCTATAATTAAAACAAGTTTTGAAATTTTATATCCTTAAAATTAAAGGGTTAATAATGCATTGACAATTATGAAAAATGGAAAAGCTTTAAGAAATTATACATTTACTCTCTCTCTATATATATATTGTAACCTTCCCATCCGGTTCTTCTAACCATCTCAACCTTACCTACTCGTTTACTCTCTACCATACTAGCTCAATACTAAACAATACAGTATACAATAGTAAAGTATAAGACTCTTTATGGGGCTTGAAATATGCTACACATAAAATTTATAGGATAGACTCAAAGGACAGTTACAACAGAGAGATTTTAACATTGGGAAATATAGATCACACTCCACAATGGGATTTCTATAGTGGGAATTCTCCTGCTACTATCCTATTATAATTATTGGGATATTTCAACCACAAACAATGACTAACCTAATATTCCACCTTTAATAAGGATGTAAACTACCTTTCTATAAATTAAGAATCTTAAATTAATAACATTAATACAATTACCTTATCCTAAACTAATTAATACTACCCTATGGTTATCTCAGAGATCATAAGTATTCTATTCAACAATATATTATGATTAATTTGATTAATAGTAAAATAGTTAAATTGCAAGAGGGATTTTACTGGGATCCAATCATTTCAAAGTCATTTACTGTTACAAACTACGATTAGTTTCCTGTGAAAAAAATTAATCTAACCTTAATAATAATGAGGCATGGAAATCCATAATGGCTATATACTCATTAATATCATTTCTATAACTTAATCTACTTTTCCATAGTTGGTTCTCATACTAATACCAATAACAATTAATAGAATACTCATTTTTGTTATAATCAAAGCTTTATTACACCCTTATTATCTACAAAGTTTAGTTCACTGAAATACATCTCCTAATCAATCAGCATTCACTTGCTGTGATCAAAATGCTTCTGAACCACAGGCCTTAAAACATATTGGTTAGTAACATGCATTCTTAAATAAAATATTACTTTAAATTTATGCTATAATATATTTTTCAATTAGATTACAAACTCAGGATGTGACTTTTAACATACTACTAATTTCAATTATATGCTCTCCATTTGGTAATACTGAATAGTATTTTTCACAGGGATCTTCAAGATTCTTTTATATCCCATGACAATATGAAGTATCATAATCCCTTTTGGTATAGTTATTATTTACAAGCAGTTGGGTGTTCATATATTAATTATAAAATTTTAAACAGAACTCCTCAAATAAGGCATGTAATCAAAATATGATCTGTATCATTCTATGTGGATAATGTACTTTATTGATGTGACCTTATAATGGAAAAAACCAATACTACAAAGTTAAATCAATATGGTCTTTTATTTACAACAATATTAATAATCAAGAAAAACATATTCATATTAGGTTAAATACTTCATTAACAATAATAAAAGATTAATAAGCATGAACTATTTATACATTGATAATAACTTATTTATATTCTTTACAAACAAATTTAGTGATTATGATATCTACTTTACCCTTCCTGTAGTTTATATGTAGTTATTTTAAAATTATCAATTTATTATTTATCATTATGTATGCTTTCATACTAATCTGATATATTTGCATCATTCATGAGTTATATGATATCTTCACAGTCATTTTCCATACTATGTGATATTTTATAACCTCCAGTACATTAATAATCTTGTAATAGTAAATTATATTTAATACTTAAAATGAGTTTAAAATCTTACACTCTAATCATATTAACAAAGTTATTATGGATATGATAAGTAACAAAAAAGTAAAGACAATATTTATGATGTATTTAAAATGAATAATAAAGTTAGGATTCTTTACCATATGATGATATTCATTTAATCCATTCATTCTGTCTCCCATACTCATGTTTTATATTGATCTTAGATCTCAGTTGTTTTTATTTATTTGGTAATTTTTCCAAGTTTTATCCAAATATATTGTACCTTTGTTCCATACATGATTATACTATCTACAGACCAATCTAACTAGGTTTAAGAAGAGAACCTATACGTATTAAGTTAAAACATTTATTGATATTTTTTATTAAACTGTAGATACACATGCATATATATTTTCTCTTAGTTATAAATATGTCTATTATTTTTTACACAACCATGGATCCAGCATTTATTATTAATACAACATTAGGGATTAATTATCCTATCAGCCAAAATATATATTTGTAAATAGTATTCAAGAATCATAAATTATTTAGTATAAAATCACTGTCTTGTATTTTTCCATATTTTAAGGACTAGCACTTATCACTAAATAATTTCTTTAAATAATGTATTGGTATAAGTGAGGAAATTTGGATATGACATAGAAAATCTCATATTCTATTTAGGCAAATTCTATGTTTGATTAATCTATTAACTTAATTTCAATAGAGCTCTACCTCATGAAAAACCCAATCCACAGTTTATACATTTATTATAATCATTAGAAACTAGTCAAGACTCAGATAACCTCAATATAGATAACAATAAACAATTTCAAATTGTTTTCAAAGCAACCTCATTTTGACAATAAGTCCAATATTCTCATATAGAAGATTTGAGCCCAGACTTTCAATCTTTATTCAGCCATGACCACACCCATGTGAAAAAGATAAATGATTTCCAATATATATATATCAATGCTGAACTAGCACTTATCAGTTGACCTATATCATCATCTCCCAAACATATATATATATATAATCAGTGCTCAGTTTATATTAAGATAGCAAGTCTTCAAACTTTAATGGACATACTTCAGTATATTCCCTAGCCAACTCTTCATGAAGTCTTCCATATAATTGAAAATCTAGTGGTGGAACACTCAAATCCCTGATGATTCCAATATATAATCATCAGAAGATTGGAGACATTCCATTATCAGATTTTCAATGATATGAAAGGCTGAGGGGTTGGATAGAGGACTAGACTGAAGCCTGTCCATTAATGTTTGAAAATTTGCTATCTTAATCTAAACTGAGTACTTATTATATATATATGTATGGGAGATTATGATTTGGACCAACTAATAAGTGCTGGTCCAGCACGTAATACATATATTGGAGATCATTTATCTTTTTCAAAAAAAAAAAGGAAATATTTTTTTCAAACATATTAAATTAGTAACAGCCAAAAACTGCTCTAAACAAGAGATTATTACTACAGTAAGATATTATTGCTAAAGGAATATCAGTCTGTAACAGTATCACTTTGCTCACCATCTGAAACCAACAACAAAAAGGTTAAAATTTTTAACTAATAAATAAATACACTTTACTTAAGCACTATATAGTATATGAAAAATATCAGCTTCACTTAGAAACATACAACTACTCTCCAAATTTTATAATACTTTATTTTGCATTAAAATGTCTTGATCAATGATGTTTTAAAATTATGATTCATTATTTATATTGTATTTGAGACAAAGATTATATTATGGAATGCATGAATATTTGTTTTTTTTATTTTTATAGTAAACTAAATCTTGTCACTAAGAATTTCAGATACACTATTTTGGATGTCCATGAATAAGTATTCAGTTTTCTATGCATAATTGTGTTTTTAATTATTTATTGTGATTAAAATTCTATTATTTGCATTCATTTTTTACAAATATAGTCATAATTATCAAAGTTCATGTCTCTAGGACTCCATTTTTCTTATCAGTAGTGAAGGATTCATATTATAATGCTTTTTTGTTTCATAACCAATGAATTGACGCTCACCTGAATGGGAAAACCCATTTGTGGCCTTTCCATCTAGTATAGGAAATTATAACTCCACATTCATTCATCAACTCATAATTAGATGAATGGACTGCTTGTCTATTGACTAACTTCTTAAAACCTTTGCCTAAAATTGAAAGAAAATTTCAAAGCTTCCCTTAAAATGGAATTTTAAATTCTGGAAAAGTGTTGATAGCTTTACAATACAGCCCTTAATAAATAAAATCAAACAGAAAAATGGCTTTAATCAATTTTTTAAAATTTAGATTAATAACACAATCCAATATCTCAATTCTGCTGCTTAAATGGATCTTCTAAATTAATACTTAGCTGACAAATGCAAAAGTTGGAAATAAAATAATAATATGTCAATGGTCAGTAATATAAACAATTCTGTTGTCAAACTAACATATATATTTAAGACCAATTTGTAATGATAATAAATCCTTTGTCCAATCCAGTTAAAAAAAATGAAATGCATTTTGGACATCAGGAAGATGTAAATTTTATAAAACCAAACAATGAACTTCATCAGATGAAATGGAAAAAAAAATTTTTTTTTTAAATATTGTTGTATAATTAATATACTTTAAAATGATATATTATAAACAAACAATTTTTTTTCAAACATAACTTAAGATTTAATCTCATAGAGATTATAAAAATTTGAAAGTATGATCAAATAAAGACAGCATGATGAAGTTATAATGACAAGTTTAGAATATAAAAACATGTTTCAAGTTTCAAAAGAAATAAGAAACAAGTTATCCTTTAATATTTATACGAAATATGTTTAATAAACCCCTAGTGATTATATAAATAGTATTTCTTCTCAATAACTTATAACGATTAGCCAAGTTATCAAATGGCATATTAAATAATTGTGAGGATAGACTCCAACCCTTTCATTGGTTGACATTTTGAACTTTTTTCATCAATTTCTTTGAGCATTATCAATTCTTGTAATGAATAAAGTCATTTTACAATATGATCAAAATAAAACAATGTAAATATGGGCACAGTTTTCCATTGAAAATTTCGATCTGATCAAGCACAATTCGTTTGTTTTCCTTATTATCTACGATATATTAAAAAGCCTTCTTTAATAGCACACTTTGAAAGTATTAATACTTTTTTACAATATTTTTATTGCTTCAGTGTCCATCTTCCACATTCATATAGAGGTGATAAATTATACCATACCAATTTTGATTTTCATTTTTAAAAATATAATTTTTATTTAAAAATTCTTTTCGTGAGTTTGAAATGCCACAGTTTAAAAGCACTAACACGTTTCTATGAAAACATTTTCTATTTCTCCAATGTCTAACTTTTACAACCACAGAGAACCTTCTCCTTACAGCCCCCTAAAATATAAACAAAGCATGAACATTTTTATTTATATTTTTAAAGAAATGTTATTGCATCTAAATATATTTTCATAAGTTTTTATTGTAATTTTACACAGAAGCAATTATTTATAAATTAAACCACATTTTGTCAATTCTTTAATTAAAATAAATTGAATTATATTTCTATGCATTATTTATTTATTTCATTGCAGTTTAAAATACAATTTGAAATATATATTAAAATAAATGGTATTACGATGGTGAAAGCAAAGACAAACTATCGTGGAATGATGATAAAATAGTATTTTTTGATTAAAGTGTACTGTTATCAAAATATATATATATATATATAAAGAGTACTTTACGTCATCTGTTTTGTATATCTATATACCTTGTCATAAACATTGAGTTGCTGGCTCAGATATTGCATCTGTTTATTTAAAATGAAATTGTTAATTTTATTTTAGTCGATGTAAAAAGATAAAAATTAAATTTTAAATATCCTACTGCAAAGCAAAGAACTTCCAACAGTTTTTTTTTTTAAATAAAGAAACAATGAATTTCAACTCTTGTTTTATATTCTAATTAAAAATAACTAGCTATCGAATAAAAATTGACAGTTAACTAAGTTGAGTACGAATCTTTAACTAGAAAAAAGTACTAAATTTAATTAGAACTTTACTGATCCGGATTCGAACCAAGACTGTACTGCACAACAAGATAATACACTACGTTTATATTACAAAACTGAAATGTATAAAAATTGGAATTTTGTTTTTATTTATTATATTTTTAAACCATTGTTTTTTCTAAGGTTTTTTAAAACAATTCCAGGATTGTATTATGAATCAAGGAAAATAAAAAGCAAAGCAAAAAAAAAAAAAAATCAGGTTGCGTAGTAGTTCTTTTACCGTGCAAATAAGTATAGGGGAAAATCCTTGTTTTGTAAATTGCTTTACATTTGAAAAATATTTAAGTTTAATATATATGTAGTCTAGCTAGAGCTTATTGGAATATTTATCGATTATTATTTTGTAAAGAGAATTCGATTTTAAATGTTTTATATATCACCCTCGTACCCGTATTAAAACTAATAAAAAAATCAAGCTGGGAATTCATTTCGATTTTGCTTAAAATTCTGCTTATAACTTTACAAATCAAATTCTTTGTTTCAATGCTTTGCAAACCAGTCAACCATAATATCAGGCTAGAAGAAATTGTCCTGATAGGGAGAAATTATCATCAACAAGGTGGCTTTTTAACCTTTAAAAATGTGATAAGGTTACAGTGAGGAAGAGAATGAGTGCAGACATGCGATTGGTCACTAGAATTGATTATTAAAAGATAGAAAAGAACTGTGCGTAAAACTCACTAATGACTGACTTTTTGACAATTTTTGCTTTCTTTCTTTTTTCTAATAATAATAAAAGTATATAGTATCTACAAAGTAATCAGATACTTAAATATATTTAATAGTGATAATTCTGAAATTTATCTCAAAATAAACTGTTTAGTTTTTAAAAAAACATTTACCATTTTTACATGTATATTACACTTAATAATCTAATACA
This sequence comes from Epiperipatus broadwayi, assembly GCA_028023455.1. Taxonomy (NCBI): domain Eukaryota; kingdom Metazoa; phylum Onychophora; class Udeonychophora; order Euonychophora; family Peripatidae; genus Epiperipatus; species Epiperipatus broadwayi. Next base: position 555,652 of record JAQFVV010000394.1, read on the forward strand.
TTTAAGCAATTTTAAAAATTATTTAAAGCCCCAAAAACAAATCAATCAGAAATCATCAAACATTTTTATATGTAACACTTTTTTTTTTTTAGTTCAGTGGTTAATTATAATTTCTGATTTATATAAAAATGGATTTTGCTGTGTCCACACTATCGGAGGGTACATAGGCAAGTTCGAAAATTACAAAGTAAAGTGTCGAATGAAATTAACGTAATTAAAGTATACGTAAAGCATGTACTTAATTTGGTCAATAAATAAACGAGATGAGCACGATCTAAACTTATGATAGTTATGTTACCTCAGAGGAGCAATGATATCAAGTTGAATTAATTTTGAGACAAATGATACCAAGCAACAATAAAAAATGAATGATATATTGTCTCAAAGTTCATAAGTAAGAGAACTAGAAATGATAGGCCAAGACCTATTGGCCTTAATCTTCAAAGTCTACAACTCTACCAGTGTGCCAAACTGTAAAGATCATATTTAACAATCATAGAGGATAATATATATATATCTTTACCATAATTACATCTATATATTATTATCTTTTGGAAATAACTATATTTTTTCGTCAACTAGAAGAGTAAAAAAAAACAATAGAGATGAGTTTTGTGATGACTACCCAAACCAATCTGGTAAACAAATATTTCTACATATAGAACATATTGGTCTATTATTCTGATTTTTGACATTTTATGACACTATATTTTAATTCGTGCAGTGAACTTTTGCTTCTGAAATATATCAACTCCTTATCTAATTGCGGTTCTCCAATGTATTTTATTATCTGCTAAATCTCCTAATAAAAACACATTACCATTTCTGTATTTTTTGGAATGCCCTTAATATAATCCTTATAATGTAAATGGAGTCTACTTCTCATGGAAACCATGCTCAAATTTACATAAAACACATTCTTAGGAATTATATTGTTCATTTATTTTACATACCCATTTCAGTGATGATATGACTTGAAGAATATATTGATTGATTTTTAGTCTTTCCATTTAACTTTAAAAATTTTATGGAGAATTTTTAAATTAATTTTTTTTAGTTTTTTATGTTATTAAAACAGGCAAAACTCTCCATACAGTAATGCCACTCAGTGCCAACCAGAGTAATCAATGGATGCCAGAAGGCTTGTGCATAAAATCCCTATCTAGTGCCTATTCATCAATATATCCAGACTAGTTTCTGACTTGTGGCCTTCATCAGTGAGGAGCTTTGGATCTGAGAGCACTGCACCTAGATCTTAGAATCTAATGCAACCCTCCAGCAGCCACCTTTTATCTCTACTTAACTACAAAACTATGAGTCTTAAATTGAAAAGACCATAATATTTTCAATCCAAGCTCATTAGCTTATATGTCTTTGGCTCTTTAACAATAGCCATCACTATCCTATTAGGCAGGATTGGTGTGAAACCACTAAACATCACTTGTTTTAATAACAGTAATGTGATAGCATAAGAAATAGTGATCAGGTGATTGTTTAGTGGTTTAGTTCTTTATGTTATGTGACAAAATATGCATGTCTCATTGTAAATTCTATGTAATACTTTATAACTCCACATAGTATGGTACTCCAAAGGTAATCCTATAGGCAAATCTTACCTAAAAATGATAAATCATGATAGTTTTTAATGTTGACCTTTATTTTAATTGTATTGGAAATTGCGGATAGTAATCGATTAGATAATATTGCTTTTAATTGTTTTTAATAAAAATATAAGTAATAAGATAGTGAAAAAGAAATTAGAATATAATTAAGAACTCCACAGAGATTTTTATGTTAACTTATTTCAATATAAAGATTGTTCATTGCTGCAGAATTAAAGATTATGACATGGGAAATGATTTCAACAATAAAATACAAATAGTGAGAAAATCATCTAAGAAAAATGAGGAGTTTTAATATATATATATATAAAATAAGTAAAATACCAAAAATAAGTAATTTTATAATAATAGTAAAAAAAAAAAACTACTTTTAAAACTCAAACAAGAGCTGGCATCAGAGAATATAAAAATAAATTTTGAGATAAATCTTACTCAACAATGATAAACAATGATAGACATTAAAATCTAGATTAATTACTCTGCAATTATAGCTAATAATAAAGTATCTTAATTCATTTTTAAATGAGTTTAAAGAAAAAAAAAACAAATAATAAGATAGGTTGGAACGATAATAGAATATGCTAAAAAAATAGAAATCATTCTAATAATCAAGAAAACAATAGCAAAACTTAGCGTAGTCAATCTCTGGAGGGGGGGGAGGAAATTTAAGAAATATGCTATAGTATTTGTCTTTATATATTGAACTATTTCTCTCATCTAATATTAAGTATTAATGTCTTTAAAAAATTAATTTTATTTAAATTTTCCAATTACATTCAACTGTTAGTAATAACACACAGAGTTAGTATTTTGAATGCAATTAGAAAATTTAAATAAAGTTAAATCTTTCTAAAGACATTCAATACTTAAGATTAGGTGATGGAAATAGTTCAGTATATAAATGCAACTAAAATACAATCATCACAAACCTTTAGGAAAATACTATAGTATTTGTTCTTTGTATATTATAATTTTTAAAAGGGCTACCATTATTTTGTAAGCATCTAGGAAATTGTTGTAAATGTGTTCTGCCAATGAAGTTCACAAACTTGCAACTGTTTTCTTATATTGAAAGTAAGGTGTCATAATTGGTAATACTCATAAACTTGGTATATCAGTATTTCATAGGTGTATTTGACAATAACAAGTTAAGTTATATTAATTATTGTTATTGAATGTTATTTATTATGTTTTATCATGAAAATGTCAGAGCTTGAATTAGTCCAAAGAACAATCCTTAATTTTTTATTATACATGGTAAGAAGAAATAAAATCAGGCACATATTATAACAAGTTTATGGAAATAATGCCATGAAGAATACAGCAGTGTACAAACATTATAAATGTTGTTGTTTTTTTTTTTTTAAAAAAAAAAGATAGTGACACTGATGAAGAAATGGCAGGATTACCATTAACATAAATTAATGAAAAGATTACAAAAACACATTGAAGTGATACATAAATTTCAGTGGCTCGTGATATCAAAGACCATTGATAAAAAAACAAGTGAATTTTTACTGAAAATTTTGGTATGAGTGAAGTATGTGCAAAATGGTCCCAATGAAATTTATCAATAAATTATTTGTCTGAGATATTTTAGCCAGTAAATAAATAATTGTATTGCAAAATCCTTAACACTTATCTGATTTGACTTCCAATGAAATTTTTCTTCACCCAAAGTTAAAGAAAATATTGAAAAGAAAAAAAATGATGCCATTTGGGATATCTATGGTAATACAAATAATATTCTTGATCGCCATTCCAGAAAAAAAAAGTTCCAAAATTGCTATGGAAAATGGACTAGTGACTAGTTTCAGTGCATAAGTTCACAAGTGGAGCACTTTAAAGGTGGTCATAGAGATATTTAATAAGGAGGCATGTAGCACTTTTTTTAGGATTTCCAAACTTGATTATCAAATCTCATATATAAAATTTTGTATAATCATTTAAAACCTGTATAGACTTTATTTAGTCATCTTAATTGTATTATTATTGAATAAATATTTAAACTTATCCTATAACTATATCCTATAACTAACTTCTGAATCCAATAATTGTATATTAAACTAATGAAATTTATTTTATTTGGTTATTTATTAAATAACAAAAATTGATTTTTAGCTCAATTACAGTTGAAAGAACCAAATTTTTGGCAATAGTTTTGGAAAATTAGTTCAGTAATAAGCACAACAGTTTATTTAACTTAGCTAAAAATCTCATAAAGTAACTAACAAATAAAGCAGAAATAAAACTTTCTATTGCAACTCCACTAATAAAATCAATTTTCTGTGCTATCTCAATTAAAAAAGTTAGTAAAAATTATGGCAATTTTCTGATGAAGACAATCATTGTGAGCTTACAATTGTAAAAAGAAACATAGCTATTTGGCTTGATAAAATAAACATAACGTGACACAATAGATGAAGTATAAAAATAAATATTACACTGCATATTAAAGTTTTTGGCAGTTGTAGAAAAGAAACTCTCTTTCAAAAAAAATATTTTGTAAAGTTAGTTTTTTTAAAATAAGTTTTTATCTCTTTTTTTTAAATTAATAATTTTTTTCTCTTTAAAAATAAAAAAAAAATACAAATAAGTAATAAACATTATGTTACTAACAATTTTAATAAATAGATATGGTGTTAATAAGATATTTATTAATGCAATGTAGTCATCCTTGGATATAGTGATTTATATATTTGATCAACTTAGCTTGGTGAATTTTCAGTTGTGTATGTATACAATTGTTTGTCAATATAGATGTTTTAATATTTCAATCAGATATCTGGTTTTTATTACAGAATACAGTTATGTGATTTATTACAAATATAAAACATTAAAAGTTAATTCCATATCTGATAATGTAAAAAAATATTATAAGTTAATGATCTTTTTATATAGAGTTTAATATATCAAACGCTAATATGTTATAATAAATATATTACTTTTATTTTCAAAAAAATCTTAATTATTTTTTAATCAAATCCTTACAAAATCTTTTAAATAAAACTTTTTAAGTAATTAGTTATTTAATTTTCAGTTCTATATATCAAAAATAACGAATTCTTTTTGTTTTTTTTTAAAAAAAACTTTATTTTTTTTATCAAAAGTTTAAATAAAACTTTTTTAATACGTTGTTAATTCATTAAAAAAAAAAATTATAACTAGTTCACTAATTAAAATAAAATTTTATAAGATATATATAAGTCTGTCTGTGCAAAAAAATATGTGTATACAAAAAAATATGTATACAAATAATCATGTTTTCAAAAAAATTACTTTGTATTCCTTAGATCTCATATATAAAAAAAAATGCACTACTGGTCAACATGTTAAATAATAAACAATAATTAATAAAAAATAATCAAAATAGTGGTTCTTGATATCATAATTGGAAATGTGCCAATCATTATTATATATGTATATTTTCCTAATGATTCAAAGGTAGTGAAAGATGCTATCAATAAAACAAATGCTTTACTAATTAATGTTGTGTCACTGGTCATATGTTTTGGGGATTTCAACATGGGATATCACCAATTTAATATTAAATTTCTTAGGTGGGAAATGTTTCTTCCCACCCAATTCCATCTCCTTTTACATTCAGCAACACAGATCTTTCATTGATCTCATGTTTTATATGCCTGATCTATACCATAACATAGATGCAAAATTATAAATGGTACCATTCTCAGACCATACCACCATGTTGATATCCCTAAATCTTGACACCTTGGCCCCAGCTACAACACAATTAAAACCATTCATTTACTTAACAAGGCAAACACACTAGAGTGGATTTTTTCTGAAGTATTCATTCTGTTTCAGAAGATACAAATCCTATCACTGTCTCCACTTCATGCATGGTCAGTATTTGTGGAGGTCTTGAGTTCCTTGATCAACACCTATACAAGGTAAACCAAAGGACCCAATCAACTCATGAAGAAACTGGATGTCATTGGTAGCAAGATCAGTTACCTATCAACAACTCAAGCAAGCACTCAAGAGATAATACAACTTAAGTCCCAATATCATGATAAGCAGAGGGTGCTTGGACAATATGTAGCCACAAAAAGAGCAAAGGTCTATATTATTGGGCAGCACAACTGGACCCACAGTTATATCCACTGAGCAGTTGGTGCACCCAGGCATCCTACACATGCCATATTAGCAGTAAACAACAAGAATATTGATGGCCTGAACATGTTTATAAAATCAATGAGTACTTCAAAGACAAACTTCAAGGACACCAATTTGCCTCTGGTGATGTATGGGATAGTGCAGATGCCTCACAAGAGCATAAAATCACTAAAGCAGATATCATACAATGCCTAATGGCCTGCCCTAAAAGTACACATTCTGGGTTTCATGGTATCCCTCGGTTTGTATTTTTGCATCTGTCCCTTCACTGCCTCGATAATTCATGGACTAAAAGATGTACTGGTAGGAGATATTCAGAATATTCCATATGTATATTCAATAGATCTAGTTCCTTTCATGAAAAAGTATAAAAACCCATCCACCCTTGAAAATATTTGTCTGATCTCTATAATGCCTCTAACAATCAAAACCATAGGGGCAATCATAAAAGATTAAATTCAAGACCAGTTATATAATCATATTTCTGTGCACCAATTTACTCACAAGAAATTCTCAACTATTGATGCCGTGAAGAGGGCCACACTCCTCATAGAGCATGTCTGATTGAAGAAAAAGCCTCTACCTATAGTGGTCCAACTAGACTTTGCCTCAGCATTTGATTCAGTCATCCCAGATAAACTCCTAAATCTACTCAGAAAGTATAAATCTACTCAGGGAGTATTCAGTACCAATGATATAGTTAGAATCATAGGCAACCTGATATTGAATAGATCTACTTTTACATCTCTAGATGGCAATCTGGCCCCTGGGTTTAGGCCTCACTTGTCTATTTTCCAGGGTTTTCTACTCAGTACCATCTGCTTCATTACCTACATTAATCCTCTTCTAAAGGAGATTGGAAGGTGTCTGCCTGGGATCTACATGCCTGTGCTTGGGGAGGAGGTTAGACACAGTTCTTCGCCTATCCAGGAAATATTTATCATACCTTCTTCGGATCTATAGATTTGACTCAAAATCAAACCTACACCTGAACACATCCAAATCATCAATATGGCAAATACAAACAGGAAACATGATTCATTCCCCAGTTCACACCCAAACCCCAAAGGTTCTTAGGGTTTTCCATTGCACTATATAGGAGTGCAATGAGAAACAAATTCATCCTGAGCTCCTGGATAGAACACAGAAGCTAACCAAATCCTTATCCATGATCACTTTATCTCTTTATGGGAAGGCCACACTTCTTAGCATGTTGATCTTCCTGAGAAATTATTTACCCATAATAAAACCTACCCAGGCCTTCCAGTGCAGTATAAATTCAATTTGCTCCAGGCTCTTTTGGAGAGGAAAAAGCATTGCAATTAATATGGCTTAATTACAGAGACCCAGGGAACTCAATGGTATGGGTTCTCCACTCTATTGTTTATCTTCTTTTATATCCAAAAGGCAATTGCTGTATTGAGGGTCACTCATCTGAAGATGATAGAAAGAAAATAGGACCTCATTATTTGAGCCTATGAACCCTACCACCAATCTTAAGTGCATTGACTCATAACATTGTGGAACATGTATCAAGTGTAGTTCAAACATCACCACAAATGCTGAAAGGCAACAAAACCAACTGGGAGACATATAAATTAATGTACCCTACACAAAGTGTCATTCCTACAGAACTTGGATTTAAACAATAAATTGATAATCCAAAAGTCCAGACTCTGGCTGCTCATGCCTAAATATGTGGATTTTGTCATTAAGTTTAACCTCAACTACTTACCTACAAGTCACTTTCTGGTTTGGAGGAGGGGATATCATGGGCTTGATTCCTTATGTCAATTATGCAAGATTGATGAAGCTACAATGGAGCACCTATTTTACAAATGCTCCTTCCTGAGGCTCTTAAGATCCCTCATTGTCAGCAGTGTCACTGACAATAAAAAAGATGTGTTGTCACTTAGCAAGGCATTAAAAATATTACCTTTTCCACAATTAGAATGGCTATCTTTCTATTGTTTGCTATGTGGCTCATCAGATGCAACTCTGTGATCAGCCAGGTGAGTCATCGTGTATAGAAAATTTTTATATCAATCATTACTAATATTAAAAAAAGAGATAGACTGCTGCTGCTAAAATGGCTGCATCAAGACACCTGGGTCAGTTGCAATTTCCCAGACAACAAGAGATGACCTTGGAAACCTAGACATTTTAAATCTACCTTCTTTGAAACTGATCTCTGATTTTAATCAAAGATTTACCATGTTAAAATACTCTGTATATTTGAATTGTAATCAAGAATAAATTTCCTTTTTTGTAATAAATAAATAAATAAAAAAATTCAAATGATTGTGTAAATGAACAGTTTATGTACATGAAGTTATATGTAAGATTTTTACTAAGATCACTACAACTTGTCTTTAGTTAATTTTGGATTCAAATGAACCAAAAAAAAATTTGGATTCAAAAGTGATTTTAATTCAGAAGATCACATTTAAGTATCAAAAAAAGTTGTAAAAAAAGACCAATGAATATGTGATGCTATTATACTTTGGATTTATATACAATGAAAAGCATTTGATTGCATAAGTATTTATGCAGAGCAAAATAAAGATACAAAATATTGCTAAATCTTAAAGAATATTTTTCATAATGCACCAATAGTACTTAATTTACATGATGACAATAATAAAAATAAGATTAGTAAGAATATAGAATAGAATAATTTTATATGTCCAAAACTATTTGCAGTTCTTACACGGTAAAAATTTTGTGAATTAAAATGAGAAATTAAGGAATTAAAAGTAAATGGAAATTATTTGTCACTCAGTGCAAAGAATGTGGTTATTTTCAAAAATAGTGCTCTAGAGTTATTAGATGAAAGATACCAATAAAAAATTAATGTTCAATGATTTTTATATAAAAATAAAATAATTACTTATGATAACAAATTAAATGACTACAAATACTTTTGGCAATTACCAATGCAGATGGAAATGTAATAGATGAAATTAATTGTAAAATATAATTTGAATGAAAGGATTTTGATAGTGAAACTCCACACTCTTATTATCACTGAGAGTGCCACTAGGCCACTGTTTACCTAGAAAATTTGATTTACAGTGATCAAAAGAGAATGATGAAAGAGATCTTAAACATTGTTCAGATAATTGAGTGACAGGACACAGCAACAAACATCAGCCAAAAACAAATATAATTATTAATAATTCTTAGATTTATTAAATAAAATGTTGACCCAAATTCCACCCCTTATTTGTCTGAGAGTGTACATGAATATTGTGGTATATCAAACACTTCACAGATAATTTTGCTTTTTCACCTAAGCATGCATATAGGGAATTATAATGATATTTTTACCATTGATTTATCTTCACTCATTACACTCTCTTTATTTCTATTTTCCTTTCTTTAGAGATTTTTAATGAAGGCAATCTTGAGCAGAAGTTAACGAACAGTGCAGAGTGATCATTTTTTAATCCTGGCAAGACATCGGGATCAAAACAAGAATGTCTTATGCTCCTTAAACACTCATAAGGCCTTGTATTTATTATACAACTCTTAAGAATACCTACATGCAAGTGAAGAGAAAAGATTACAGTTTACATAAATTTAATATGAGAAAAACAAAATCTCATATTCTATATGGCATACAAGAAAAACAGAACTACATAATTGTTAAATCACCAGCCAACAGATCCATGATTTGCAGAAATTCAGACACATATTAGCTAAATTAATTTCAAATGAAAAGGGTTAAGTGATATGAAAAGGAAAACTACTATTATTTGCTAAAACTTTTGACCACAAATAATAATAAAAAGAAAAATGAATATAAAAATATCCACTTACAATATACTCTCCAACAAAGCAATAAAAATAAAATCTTGAACTAAGTCTCTACAATTTATAGATTCCATTAAAAATATATATAATAAAAGAAATATTCATAAATATATTAATAATAACTAAACTTCTATGAATAAGCCTATCATATGTTCTTTTTCTTTAAGTATCAAAACTGAGACTTAAGTCCTGGTTAAAATATAAGAACAGTTACTTTTGTGGCTTCAATGTACCCTTCTGATTTATTCCCATTGTGTGCACAAGGTTGAGTTCCAGCAAGTGTGCACTTCTGTTGTTTTGAATCTCCAGTAAGCTGGTCATGGAGTACAAAGGCCAATTTCAGGATCAATTTTCAACTATGAAATTAGGACATATTAATGATGACCCAAATGTAGAGTTTTTGGGTTTGATTTAGAATGCTTTTAGCATGGCATACTTATGAGTTTTTTTATTCAAGTCTAGTATTTTTTGCATGATGACCCAATTGTAGAGCTCTTGGGTTTGTTTTTGAATGCTTTTAGTACGGCATACTTAGGATCTTTTTATTCAAGTATAGTAGTTTTTGCATTGTGAATTGATGGTTGCTATCTCCAGTAATAAGCATATTCTCTTTTTAAAGTCAGTTTTTAGGATAGAAATGACCATAATAACAACCAAGCAATCAATTTTTTTATGGTTTCTTTAACAGTTATCTATTAACAATCCACAATTAGCAATTAGCAAAAATCAATCAGCAATAATAAAAAAACAGGTTTTATATTATAGAATTTAATATATCAACCACACAGTTCTTTTTTCCAAAATAATTGATAAATATCCAATATATAAATAAATAAACAAACAAACTCCTTCTTTTAAAAACTTGCTTTTTATATGACTATAAACATCAATAAAAAATCCAACATTTTGACTATAAAATAGTCAAAATATTGGATTTTTTATTGGTGTATGAAAATCAAGTTTTTAGAAGAAGGAGTTTGTTTATTTATATATTAGGTTTTATATTCTATTTTTATGTCCCACCTGATCTTAATTTAAAATCTAACCAAGGCCAGTATCTTATTTCTTCTTTTCTTTTTAAATCCAACTTAAATTTCAATCAATTATCAAACATTGCTGGGTGAGTGGTCAGCATAGCTACCTTAGAAGCAATTGTCTCGGGTTTATGGGTTCATTTCCTGGCTGATGCTTTGACACATGGAAAAAAAATTCAATCAATTAGAAAAACAGACTCAGCTTTTAAAGTAAAATTTTAGTTGGTTTTAATTACAATAGTTTAAAACCAAGACAAAAGAAAATTATCTTAACTAAAATCTTTTGAAAGTAAAATTATATAATTTCAAAATCTATTGGGGGGTGTGCTCTATATATCTACTTATAATGGAGCACACACACTTACAAAACAAAAAAATATATAACAAACTACATGGCCTTGACTTTTGAAGCAGAGAAAGTCTCCGGTTCAATAGAAATAACTTAATATTAAAACTAAATTTGACTATTTGTTTTAAAAGAAAGGTTAAATTTCATTCAACTTTTTTTTTACATATAATCTGAGATTTGAATGCTTAATATAAAAGAAATATGGGCATTGGATATCACACAAAAATATACAGGAAGATATTATAAATACCAAACAGTGATAAAATGTGAAGCATGTGGTACTAAGAAAACTAAAAAGTCTTATCGACATGATCAAAAGAATTAAGATGTTAAAATGAAGCCAGGTTCGACACATTTCTTAAAAAAGATTAAATAGGTATTCAATTAAAATTGTAAAATAGGTATGCAATTATTTGTCTTAAATGGGAGTCAAAGAGTTTGTAAAAGACCTAAAATAAGACCAAATGTGAAATGGATGGATGAGATAAATTTTAGAGTGACATAAAGAAGAGAAGCCATTTAACATAGATATTAGAACAAACTTGGAGACTTTCACTCTACAATGAATTAACATTTATTGAAATTGTTTATAATGGTACACACATTAAAAAATTTTCTAAAAATATTGATTCTGAAAGTTATTCTGACAATGTTTTTTTTTTCTATACGTCATAGCATCAGCCGGGAGGCAAACCCACAACCGTCTGCAACCAGCTACTTGCTTGCAAGGCAGCTGTGATGACCTCTCAGCTAATAATGTTTGACTATTCCGACAATGTTCTTATGTATATTTAAAAAATCATGTATTTTAAAAAAAAGTCATGGTTTTTATTATATCTAACAATATTGGTTAATCAACAACCCACAACTGTATAAATGAAAAAAAAATTAGTTACCCATATCAATGCAAAGATAAAACCCACAACTATCTCATCATTATACAGTATTTCATCTTGGAATAGGTATATTATTATCTAGTAATTCTGAAGATTGACATCAATCCCCCTCATATATCAAAAATAATAACATTAAATTTAAAATGGGGGATTCTATTCAAGGAAAAGAATAAATAAAATTTTATTTGATTTATGTAATCAAATTTTGACTTAGTTTTTATAGAAAATATTTATATCTGAGTGTGTGTTTAATAATTATATCAATAATTAACAAAGTTGAAGCGTCATGTGTTGATGTCAAAGATTAATTCATAACTGTATTTCATACCAAATTTTGGGGGGAAAAAACTTGATTGTGGATGAAAAAAAAACATTATATATTTACTTTATATAAATTTTTAAAAACTTTCTTCATTATTCGTGTTATTAAAAAATGTTTTATTATGTTTTATTATTTAGTTGTTATTGTTTGTCAAATATTGCTGTTAAAAGTTAGACAAAATTTTTTTTTTTACTACAGTATCTTATTTCCAATTACAACATATGTTTAAAAGACTTTTTAAGTTCTTTGTCGTCTCTAGCAACCTTGCTTCAATGTCAAGCTATGGAGCGCCTGTAATTTTTAAATCTATTGATCAAATGAGTTTTGCTGAATTCATACATTTTTGTTCTTTCTCTGAGGTGGCCTTGGGCCTAAAAATATTGAACCTTTTTATTAAAACTAATATTTATCAAGTAGAGGTTACTTATTGAAATTGTTTTCACAACTGTTTCCGTTAGGATAAAGTAAAAAATATCCGCTAAACATTGTTTGCAAAAGGCTGAGCACAAATTATTTTGTGAAATGTATATAATTTTTGCTACCAACAAAATACTCTAAGTTCAATTTTTATTCAAAAAGTTTGTTGTTGAAATTGAGCTGAAATTTTATAATACTGTGGCTAAGCTATGTAATAGAAAGTTTTTATTTTATTTAAACCGTCATATATATATGAATTAAAATGTAAACCAGATTTTATGTGGCATAATGCAAGATAAAGATCTTTGCAATAAATCCCATTTTCTTAAAAGAGGGGAGTGGGACAAGGTCATATAGTCCTTGCTAATTGTTGTATAGTAAGTGTTTGTTCAGTTATTTATCCTTATTCACCATCTTGTTAAAAGTAGCTAGATATCAATTTTTTAATTAATATTGAATGGTCAATTAAATTGGTTATGAATTAGACACTGGAAAAAAATCAAGTTTTATCCAGCTTGAATTTGAATCCAAATTATAGAATTGCTACATACATATTTTACTGTAATTCAAGGAGATCTTTAATCTACATGTATATCAACATTAATCCTCATAAATTTTCATCATGTAATAATTAATAGCATAAAGTTTATAACCTGAAATTGAAATCTATGGAAGAGCTGAGAGATTTTCAGGCCAGTTAAAATTTTTCAAATAAGATTGAGATTTCTTAATGTCATGTTTTTCATAGCCAGATTAGATATCTAAAACATTGACATGTAATGGAATGTATTATTGTTAAGTATGCACTTACAGATTATTGGGTAGATCGTATATTGATATGCTCCAATATTAAAATGATGTTTACATTAAAAAGTACAGGTTATTTCAAACATATTAGTGTGATTTATTTTTCAGAAATGTATATTATTTGGGATAAACTTCAACAGAAATGTCATACAATTTAACACATGTGATTGCATAATATATAAAATGAATCATTTAAGTAATCAAACAATTTCTAGTCTAAGAAATGATTAGAAATAACCATTAAAGTACTTATGAAAAATGAACAGTATTTAAACTGTGAGTATTGAAACTTTGATGCTTGTACATCAAGTTGTAATAGTATAATGTTTTAAATAGTAAATGAGTTATTATTTTATTTAATGCCAATTATACAATGCTTCTTATATGAGAAAATAATATGATAATTACTGTCATTTCTACACTGATTGTGATGAAATTACAAAAGGGTAATCATATCTACCAGATATGAAGAAAGAAAATAGTAATGTCAAAAAGTAGAATTCATATTAAAAATTACTAATTTTGTATTGTAAATATATGATAAAGTTCATATAAAAAATATAATTCTAAAAAGATATTCTGTAAATGAACTCTATGGCTATAAATAATGATTGCATTTGATTAAAAGTGATTCTTTATCATACTGTTTCAGATAAAACCAATAAAACATTACATGACTAATATTTTTATGCTTATACAATCTTTAGAACAGTAGCAACTCTCTCTAAACACTAGTTCCACCAACTGCAAGTCATAGTAACCAAATGATGCTACAAGGTTTGTGCATCAAAATCCAAAAAGCTAGGTAACATGCTCTCAGATCCAGGCTCATCAATGATGAAAGCCATAAGCTATAAACTAGTCTAAACATATTTGATGAGTATACACTGTATAGGGATTTTGATGCATAAATCTTCTAGCAACTACTAATTATCATGGTTTACACTAGGTGGTACCATTGCATGGAGAGACTTGCTACATTTTTAATATTTCAGATAACATTAACTTATATTAACTAAAGTAAGACACTAATTTGAATGTTATTAGTCTATTTTTTACCATTATTGAGTTTTAGATTATTTTCATTTGTCTTTTTCAGACAGCCTAGAAAATTTTATACCATTACTTTTTTATTAATTTCTCTTCCTTTTTTTTCTTTTAAGGATTTGAATTTGAACATTACAAACTATCATAAATCTTTTTGTCTAATTAAATGTAAACTTATAAGCATTTTTTAAAGTATTTTATGTTTTTTGGACATTTAAGAGATTTCATTTTGATTTGAGAAAGATTGTTAAATTTATCAACATCAGAAAATATGAGTTCAATATAAAATGATTTTTTACTCATCAAATTTTTTTCCAGTTTTGACTATAATCCTTGGACAAGCTCTAAGCAAATCAAATTTAGTTTCACACCATTTTTTAATATTATTTATCAATATTCTACATGATCTTTCCCTTTTTATTCACATTGTGAAATAATAAAAAAATTAAAATTTTTCATTTTTAATCATAATTCATTTTATACATTTAGCTAAATAAATGTAACTTCATCTCTTCCTCAAAATTTTCCTTTGACTCACTTTTTTGTCCAATTCTATATTGAAAACTTCTTTTGCATTTTTCAAATAATCAATAACATTTTAGAGCATGTTCTTTAAAATGTCAACATTTTCTCATTACATATTTTGTCATTATCCATGTTTCACAACCATAGAAAACTCTACTAGTAAGTTTACAAGTATTAAATATATATAATTTAATTTATAATGGGATGACATTAAAATACTTAAAACTATGAAAATTAACAAAAGCTGAAGTATTAATATACTAAATAAACATTGGTAAAGTTTAAAATCATTTTTGAATTGATCATGGAATATTTATTATAAAGCATATTAACAATAAAAAAGATTGTATTGATGTTTATAACTGAGTTAAAAAAATAAAAATTCGTATTAAGATAGTTTTTCAAGCAATAACCTTCTTTCTACTTTGATAATGATCAAATATTTTCATTTGGTTGTATTAGTCTATTGCCTGATTAACTCAATCTATCTCCAAAAAAAACTTATATATATATTGCTGCAATGCAAAATAGATTCAGATGTAACCCTGCCAAAATGTAATATTTTGAAATATTAGATACGACAAACCAGACGTAGTACAATATTGATTGTAATTTAATGTACTGTTACCAAAAATTTAAAGTTTGAAGATTTTCTATCTTAATATAAACTGAGCACTGGTTATATGTGTGGATGGGAGATGATAATCTGGATCAACTGATGAGTGCTGGTTCAGCATGAAATATGTATATTGGAGATCATTTATCTTTTTTACATACATGTGGTCATGTGTATCGGTTGTATACGGTCAAGTAGATAGCTGTAGGGAGCATGAAAGTCTGAGTTGAGATCTCTTCTAATTATAAAAACCTTTTTTATTTAAAATTAAATACTATAAGAGTGATCTTTTGTATTTTAACAAATATTTAAAATAAATTTATGATATTGAAAAATAAATTTGTGAATAAAATTCCTTTAGTATAATCTAATTCTGACTAGTTTAACTAAATGGTATCGAGTTATTTTTTTAAAATAAGTTTTAACTGAGAAAAATAAAGAAAAGAAAGACTTTAGAAATAAATCTGTGCTCATTCTTCCACATTCGTATACAAATAATTCTTGATATCCTGAGAAACTGACCATTTAGCAAATAAATAATCGAATGATTTATTACTCAAAACTTCATAAGAAATTGAAGTACTGAAATGAGGAAGTAGTATTGTGAATAATAGACCACATTTACACACACATTAGCATCTATACAAAGTAATGCATTCTGTTAAATGATGTAGAATAACTTTCTGTGTAAATTAATTGCATTTTATTAAATTCAATATAATGTCAGGTTACTTTTGTCTCAGGCCCATTCCATTATATATATATGATAAACAAAAATGCAAGTTAAAGACAGGAATAAAGAAACTATATATATATACATATTAAACCAAGTATAACAGTCCACAATTCAATCACTAGCCAAAATTAAAGTACACATTTGCTACTACAAGTTTCTTTGCCAAGGCAGATTCCTTAAAAATTAAAGTATCTTATCTTCCCACAATTCTAAGTCAAGATAGATTTTTTTTTCATTATGATACTTTGCTCTTGAGGAGTTTGACTTGGCAGGGAAACTATTAATAGTGAATTTGTGATTTAATTTTAGGTAATGATTTAATTATAAATTGTTGTACTCAGTTTGTTATATTGACTGGTTTAATATTTGGCATTTGATATAATGTATATATATCATCTTCATCATATCTGCATTATCTTAGCACATTATTTATTTCATACATTCATTTTACATATGGTTTCATTATAGGATTTTTGCAATCTCTTGAAATCCAGTTTAAGATTTTACCTGTCCATCTATTATCATCTCTTCTATTAATACCTCCAGCTCAACTCCACTTTAATCTCAATTCTTTCTATATTTATGGATGTGGAAAATGTTCCTTACCATCTGTATTTAATTTTCAAAAATATATTGGTGTATTATGATGATTCTGTGAATCTTCCAAAATTCTGATAGATAAATGTTCAAAGGATACTTTAAGAAGGTTAATAATATCTTGAATATTTTGGAGACTACATTTCATTCTTTCTTATATTACATTCCAAAAACAATGGTCTGTTATCTTTATATAAATATGCTCAACAATAGTGTAATAGTGAGGCAAAGAGACATTTGTAAGAGCCACTTTTTCATCAGTAGATTCAAATTACGGATTAAAAATTGTTACATTCCTAATATTTTAGCATGGAAAAACACAGTGATGATTTAATCAATCAAATATTTAAATAAAAATTACATATTCTTGCCTTATACTGGAGCATTCAAATTTATAGAAAGGATCAGAGTCTTTTGGTTTTACAGTGGTGGGTAATGATTAATAGCTTTGGTATTTTTAAACAATTCTCCATATGTTTATCGGTTTTTAAAATTATTTGCTGGATCTTACCTTAAACATCATAACTATTGTGTTTTCATAATTGGCTTCTAAGAAAATAATTTTCATTGGTGAGATATAAAGTATTTTTTAAGAAAATTAAAGATTGAGTGTTTTGGTAACATAATACATTTACATGTTTCAGTTTTATTTAAGGATGTTTTTACTAACTTTTTTTAAATTTTTGCTAGGATAGTCTATTTAAAACAACTCCTAAGATTTAAAAATGATTAGTCTGTTTATTTGTTTCCCAAGCTCAGGGAATTGATTTTAGTAACATAAATTTTTAAATTTAGAATCACCAGAATATTTGTTTTTTGGTATTTAATTAGTCATAGAATTAGATTAAAATGTAAGTAATGTATAATACATTCTCATTAAATATTTGTCTCCTCAGTACTATAGATGTATTTTTCCTGATGGATTTTTTAATTAAAAATATTGCTTTCCTAAAATTATCATGTATTGCAGCTGGTTTTTTTTTTTTTTTGTATTAATTATTTGTAGTATTTTAAAATGTTATGATTTTATATTTTTTTTCTTGAAAAATTGCTCACATTTATTATTATTTTTATTTGTTAATATGTGGAATTTTTTCACTTCACTTTGCTATTCCAAACGTTCTTTCATGCAAGAGATAGATTAACTAAACATTTTATTAAGTTCTTGAATTCTCTCTTTGTATGCATAGATTTTACAGTCATTATCTATATAGTTCATATTTTGAAAACACAAATTGCATTTCTGAAATAAGTTAGCATAGCAACTGCATGTGGTTCTGAATCTTGTTGATGAGACTCCAGTAATGTCTAGGAAAATCAAATCTATATAGTTTTATTATCAGATCTGAAATATATGTATATATAGGTCTTAATCAGGAATTCATTTTTAACCCATAATTCTTCATTTGTTGGAAGAAATTCTTAATTAATTATTAAAAAAAGAGGATTGTAATTTCAGACCTGTTTTAGATATTGAAACTATGTCTTGTATTAGCAATAAAACTGAACAAATTAATATATTTTATCTAGTTTCTGTGAGGCAATTTATGAAAAGTCAAAAAGACATTTTAATTAAAAATAAATATACCTGAAATATTTCTCACAATAAAATTGTCAATTGTCTATCCCAAAATTTAATGCAAGCACTTTTTTCCCAGATAGAGGCACATTATTCACCAATAAAATATGCAAGAGTTAAAAAGGCTTTTCTTAGGATATTTGCATCCCAAACCCAAGTAATGCCAGCCAGCTATCAAATAAATTATTTTTATAAATTAGTTCGAGATTCTAATTGCTATACATAATCTGAAGCTGGATATTTGTAGAATTTCAAACTTTTTTAAACTATTGTTAAGACCGTTGTTATTCCAATTTATTGTTTGCTACAGTTTTTGATGAGTGCAAGGTTACTGATAAATATTTTTATCTGCTTCTAAACCAATGATTTACTCCCATTATCACATTATTGATGTTTTCCTTTGTTTTTTTAATTTGGCTACTGTAACTGATCATTGATATCAGATACGTCTCTATCTAAATCATTAGACTATTTGTTAACCAATCAACAACAGGGTTGGTCTCAATTCTGATGTTTGTCCATAGTTTCAATGAAATGCTTGTCTCTTCTTACTTAATGCTCGCAATACTGATAATTGACTCGATTAATCTGCTATTTCGGTCTGTAAGCTTTAAACTGTATTTGTTTGTTTCGTTATTTTTTTAAAAAATTTATATACTTCTTCTTCTTCTTGAAATAAACATAGCATTCCAATGTGGGGACATTATTGTTTTTAAAGTATTTTCTTTATTCAATAATTAACCTTTAAAAATATTCTGAAAGTAGTTTCTTATATAAAGTTTAACGTTAAAATATATAACGTAGTTTTGATTTCTGATCAATTTATTGAAAAAAAAAGAATGTTGTTAACAATAAAAAATTCGCAAACTAATAACAACAAAAAAACTTTGCTCTTTCAAGTCTATTCCAAGTTCAATTACCAAATTCACTCACCCATATTGATTATTTCTATTTAAATTGTTTATTATTGACATTGAAAAATGTCTATTACATGTGTGAGAGTAATCACTTTTTATAAATATAAAACATCCACGAAACACAGTAATGCAATATATTAAAGTTTTGTTTTTCTTTTATATTAGTTTGAAATCAAATAAATGGGTAATATAAATAATTTTAACAAAATCAATAAACAATTTGGGTGTGTAAAAAGCGCTTTTCGCCTTTTTAATACGATTCATTCTAAATAATTATATATTCCGAGACGCACTATGAAATAATGATGTGTATATATATATATTAGATGTACTTAAAATTTCCATACTAATTACGTATTCTGCAAAATATGAATTAAAAATGTCTGAAAAATATAATGATCCCCAAAAGAATTTTATGCTAAATCAACATTCTTTAGTTGGCCAGGTTACAATCTCTTTTCACACTGCGATCAAGATGCCAGAGATAATTTCTAATTTAATAAATGATTTGTAATAATCAGTAGTGTTTATGTGGGTAGTTGTTATCAAAGTGGTGAGCTCAGATATTTTAATATCTGTAAATTAAATATATACGTATGTGTGACACCCGTGTGCATGTATATGCATATTGTAAAAAGTTAATTATTTTTAATAATAAGTAATAGAAACAAATAATGACATTCTTGCATAGTACTAAAATGAACCAATGATTGGTTGCTCAGGAGATCATACTACATTGGAGCACTACAAATGAAAGATTGAGCTTTGCTCTATTATCTTTAGCTTTTTACCACTCTTTTATCATTATGATCAACTGCACAGCGCAACAGTATAATACTGATAGTTTATATTGCTTCTTAGAATTAATAATTTTTTTGACAGAGACATAAATTATTGAAAAAAGCAAAATAGATATAGCTACCCAAAATGAACCCTACTTATATCTAAAATTAAACTCCTACTTTCAGCATCAAGAAAAATATAATTTATAAATATTAATATTTCACACAATTTTAATTTTTAAAACAAGAAATCATCCATATGATTATCATATATTGTAAGCTTGAGTAATCATTGATTACTATTTTAAATTCCCATCACCATGCCATTTTCTGGTTTTTGTCTTATTAATGAGACTTGGAATTCAAAGTTGGTAGTACCACAATTATCTCTCCAGAAATCATCTTTAAAATGTAATAGGGCATTGAACACTTGAATAGATGATCCTATTTTAATGTACTGAAAAATTAAATAATTTGTTGTTATTAATAGTCATTTTATATTAGTAGATAAAACCAATTGTTATTGCTAACCAATACACATAAAACATAGTTCAGTTTAAAAAGTCATGGTAGCAGACAAAGATCAAAGCAAAAACATAAATTATATAATTTTAAAACAGGATATTTTTCAGATGGTGACCAAAAAGTATGTAAAATGCTTTTATTCAGCTAAGACTTACATGGCTGAAAATATAAAATTCACTAAATATTTTGTCTTGTGTTCACAGAACTATCAAATGCATATTATGGTAAAATGCAATTAAATATCAGATTTTAATCACTATCACTAGTTAAAATGTATGGTGCATTTTATATTTAGTCTTTTTAGGCTACCTCCTGGTGCATGTATAAAGTGTGGATGAATTTAGCAATATTTTTTTGTGTAAAACTTAAATAAAAAATAGTCATCTGCCAAAAAAGAGACTATCATAGGCTTGACAGATTATGTGTTTAGATTGTGGTTAATGTTGTAAGTTTTTTGCATCTACTTCAATAATTTTATTAAAAATCATTAAAATAACAATGTCATCAAACAGCAAGAATTTTAACATTCCTCACACTCTTATAACCATAAATTACATTTGTGATTGGATAATATAGTCATGTGGCCATTGTAGAATCCATATTTAAAATCCTAGTAACATAGATAAATCAGCAATTTTCCTTTAAAGAAATATATTTTCATCAGTTAGTAGCATAAAGATATAGTTATATTAATATAATAACAATTGGAGAAATAAGATATTTTGTGGACCATTGAAGAGAGAAATAAGAAAAGGATTAATTAATTGCTATATGTGTGGTGCATTATTGTATTGTTGTGTGGACATTTAGTAATAAAATTAGAAACTTAATTAGAAACATTTGAGATGGGGTCATGGAGAAGGATGGAAAAAATCAGTTGTATAAATAAAATAACAAATGAAGAAGTTTTGAAATAGTTAATAAAAAAAGAAGACTGGTAGAGGAAATTAGAAAGAGAAACTGAATTGGAGATATATTAAGAAGAAAGTATAGTTTAATTAAACATGTTTTGGAGGAAATTATTAGTTGAAAACAAAGA
Source organism: Epiperipatus broadwayi (assembly GCA_028023455.1). Taxonomy (NCBI): domain Eukaryota; kingdom Metazoa; phylum Onychophora; class Udeonychophora; order Euonychophora; family Peripatidae; genus Epiperipatus; species Epiperipatus broadwayi. The sequence goes on from JAQFVV010000394.1 coordinate 577,418, forward strand.
GAAAGGAATGGAAGTGATTGACAATTCTGTGTAATATAAAAGATGGAAAAAGTTATGTGGAATTGAAGAACTGGGCAATGAAGTGAAAGGAGTGGCAAAATGGATAAATTTTTGATGTGACTGTTCTTTGGACTTGTCCAATGAACAGAATACCATTGATGATAATGATGAGCAAGAAAATATTAAATATTGTAGTATGCATAATATTATATTTAAATCAAGTTAGTGTAAATAATTAAAAAAGGACTTGGAATTATTTCAGCATTAAATAATGTATTTTTAACACTTTTATTTAAATAGCAATGGATTTATAAATTGTAAATTTCAACAGACTTTATGCCTCAACTTTGTGATGCATTTTCTTGTTAGGACAAGCATTGTTTAGAATCATACACAATTGATGAGTTAGAAATTTATATAATATGCTTACAGAAATGTTTCAAAGTGGCCCTATTGTGCCGGTCAAAATCGTGTATTCATTCAACAAGACCAATAATCCAAGCAAAAGTACCTTGAATCCAATCATACACAAGATACAGATGTCAGGGGAATGGTGAATCCTAACCTATTTGCCTGAACTATTGCCTCTCTGAATAATGGATAACATTTGTGATGACACTAGCAGTGCTTGGTTTTATTCCGTCCCAGCTGGAGGTCATGGTTCACATAGAGACTCAAAATAATAAAGGGTTTATATGACAAATTAATGATTTAGTGAATTGCAGAATGGTACAGATGTGATTGGATATGGATTACTAATAGTTTGAACTGTAATAATTATAATTCTTTCTGGCAACATTACAAAGAAGTGAATTTAAATCAAAGAAATATTATAAATAAATACAGCAATTAACATTAGAGATTCAGAGTGATGACAAACCAAGGTAATTTAAAATAATAATATTAAAGAGAATTTATTACAAAATTGTTATACAAAATAAGTTGGGTTTTGTTTATACAACTAGGTTATTTTTATTGAATTCATTTTGATGCAGCTAAATGCAAGGCATTTGATAACAAAGTAAAAGTTTGTTAATTGGTCTGCCAAGAACCAATCAGCAATAAAATATTATTAACCCTCTCTAAAAGATTACAAATAAATCTATTTCACACTCACACACACACACAGATAGATAGATAGATAGATAGATAGATAGATAGATAGATAGATAGATAGATAAATAGATAGATAGATAGATAGATAGATAGATAGATAGATAGATAGATAGATAGATAGATAGATGGATGGATAAATGGATGGATGGATGGATGGATAGATAGATAGATAGATAGATAGATAGATAGATAGATAGATAGATAGATAGATAGATAGATAGATAGATAGATAGATAGATAGATAGATAGATAGATAGATAGATAGATAGATAGATGTGCATTTATAACACTATTACATTTAAATCAGTTGTCTCTACTGAGTGTGGAAAGCAAGATAGTTCATTTTAAAATAAGTTAGATAATCATATTTAACTAATTAATGGGATTGGTTTGTGACAGATGTGCCATCATGGCAGAGAGCATTTCAGGTTTGTAAATATATATATAATGATAAAGGCAGTATGATATTATACATTACAACAAAAGAATAAATGTCTGTTACGAACCTCTGGGTGACTTTGCTAAAAGAAATCCCTGATATATACAGGTAGATAAGAGAAATGTTGGCCCTCCAGCCGAAACATGTCTCTGAATAATAATAATAATATTTTTGATGTGCTGGACTTCCTATACACATCTTAATGGCAATACCCAAAAAAGGATCCCTTGGTATGAACTACATCTACTTTGATGGAATGTGAAAGATTGGACTGGTCAGATTTAAATTTCCGAAGGTCCTGAGGAGTAAGTAGCAAAGCAAAATACTAATAATAAATGAATGGTTGTAGCTATAAATACATAATGCCTTAGACATATGCAGATAGTGTATCACTAACAAAAATAATAACTTAATTCCTGATTAAAATAATTGGCTCCCTGACATAATGGAAAGTCCCAGAAACCTTAGGCCATTAATGAATGAATCATAAAACATAATATAAAAGGGAAGGCAAAAATTAAAATTTCAAATATAAATTGTTTTCCACACTTTTCAAATATTTCATCTATTAAGTTATTAAATAGTTTATCATCGGTAATTACAAATAAGACTGTCTTTGAACTAACATAGACAGAGCATTGGATATCAAACTCACTTATAGTGAAGTTTGACAATATACAGCATAACAAATTATACATCAAATTTTTACTATTTTTTTGACAAATAAAATATATGTGTGAAATATGTACTGATAAAATGCTTTCAATGATTTTCTTTCAAGACATTTGTTTTACAGAAATCGCAATAGATTTTACTTAACTGATTTAATAAAATTCATTATCCTTTCAGAAATAATTACGAGGGCTATTTTAAATTGGCAGTAATAATAAGATACTTTTAAAATAATTTCAATCATTTAAAAATAAATTTATAATATGAGGTACAAAACTAAATGAGCTTTTTTTAATTAATTACTTTAACGGAATTAAGTCTCCTGTAATGATTTTTAACTGGAGAAAATAAGGGAGAGGTTTAAAGTTAATTGCTCATTGAATTTTTATACTTGGCAGTTTCAGTAAGTCAATATTATAAATAAACCAACAAAAAATAATTTAAATTTGCCTCATCAAAATAATGTGAGTTTTTTTAGAAGAATTTATATTTTAAATTGAAGAAAAAGGAGGAGGAGGAGGAGAAGAAGAAGGAGGAGGAGGAAAAGGAGGAGGAGGAGGAAGAAGAAGAAGTAGAAAAAGAAGAAGAAGAAGAGGAAGAAGAAGAAGAAATGTACAACAATACATGCAACACACTAAAGCAATATGTAGCAATAAAAAAGAAAAATATATACCTTACACAACAACATACTTGGACCAGAGCATACATACGGTGGGCATTGGGATACCCACCCACAGTCAGAGTGCCTATGGTACTTGAAATAGATGGCTCTATAACAGCTGGACATAACATGATAAACCCAATATATCAACACTTTAAAAAAAACTGCAAAAACAAAGAGTGTACATATCAAATGAAGACATATTTGGAGACCCTGAAACAGACACACCAATAAAAAAACTGACATTGTATTTCAACTTGCAACAATAACAAACACATATCACCCAGGACCACAAGGAATTCCCAAATTTGTGTTCAAACATCTTAGTCACTTCACAGCCAAATACCTGTATGATCTAGCCAATTACATATCCCAAAAAATTTACAACATACAAAGTCTATACCCAATTGCAATAGTTCCATTTAACAAAAAAACCAACAGCAATATCATCTTTATCTAATCTATCACCAATTTCAATGGGACCTTTAGGAATAAAAATTATTGAAAGAGTAATAAAGGAGAAAATAGAACAGCACATACTCCCTGTGTTATCATCAGCACAATATACCAAAAAAGGATCATCCATTGGCCAGGGTGCCTTAATTCTTTAACCGCCTCTTACGAGGCATCTCGTTGACATCTGATGTCACTCTAATTCTGCTAGTTTTAAGGCTAGAATATTCGTTTGACAGTTATTGATTAGGTTTTTAAAAGATCTGTAAGATGGTGCCCTCTTCCGAATTATTTTACAAGTAAAAAATAAAAAAAAACGCATTTAAAACTAAACAAAGAAAGAAGTTTGTCAGTAATTGGCTGTCAACCAGCTCTCAGCCAAAAAAGACATTCTGATTGGCTGGAAAGAACAAAGAAACCGCCTGATCAAAGAAAATAAAGAAAAACGCTGAGATTTTCATTTCGAATGCAATTTAAGTATTAAAAAAATATAATTTGAGAAATTAAAATAGTTTTTTAATAAAATATACTAAAAAAACAAAATTATTTTCGAAAAATATTGAAGATTTTAGTAAAAATATTTAAGATTTAGCAAAAAGAAATCTTTACTTTTCCATAACGTAAAATTGAAAAAAAGCGTTTGCGTCAGCACTTTTTTGTTCAGACATTCGCTTTAAGTTTGCCGAAATTGAATATATTTTATAATAAATAAATAGCAATTTATTTTTGAAAGAACTTTCGTTCTCTTTCATAACCTGAAAAATTAGTAATATACTTTTTATAAACGTATCTGAGTTGAATTTAATATTATAGGTGAATATGTTTTAACAATAGGCTTTGTCTTCAGTTTGTGAGTTGGCCAATTAAAAGATTTGATTTTTATCTCATACAACCAATAATATAATTAGCGGTTAAGGGGTTAATGTACAAAACAATAATCGAAAAGTAGTAAAAAAAAAAGAAATATGCACCAATTATAGTTCAATTAGACATTGAGGCAGCATTTGACTCAGTGCCTATAGCCAAATTATTAGAAGTGCTGAAAAAAAAAACAAGACCTCTATCCATACTATATGTAATAGCCAATCTGCTACTCAGCCATGAAATTCACATCACATTGAATGGGAAAAATTCACCAACCTTCAGACCGAATCAATCCATCCCACAAGGATCCCCCCTCAGTGCCTTGCTCTTTACAATATATATAAATCCTCTATTAATAGAGATACAGAAAAAAATAAAAGGCATTCAAGTCCCAAACACTGCTTTAAATATATCATGCATAGCCTATATGGATGATGTAACCATTTTTCTCCCCTCTAAAAAGAACCTCCCCATATTACAAGAGATAATCAAGAATTATACTTCAAATTTTAATTTAAAAATTAACACAAATAAAACTGCTGCATGGTCAAGATGTTTAATGGTAAACCATCTGCTTTCCTTGGTTTCCCATTTTACCTTGGAACCAATGGAATGAGGCAAAAAATTTCAAAATAAATTAAAAAAAGATGCTGAAAAAATCACAGCCTCACTTGAAAAGTCATACCTGTCAATATACACAAAGGTAGCATTATATAATCAACTTATAATTACAAAAATTACCTACTACACATCTATAATCAAATTTGCAAAAACATTCATATCTAAAATCTCATCAATCTGTAACAAACTAATATGGAAGAGAAAGACAGTGGCAATCTCTTTAAAAAATCTGAGCAGACCACCACATAGCAATGGACTTGGACTCCATACAATCAATGTTTTTTTACACACAGAAATCATTAAATCTAATAACAGCAACCATAAAAAGATTTCCAGACCTGGAGTGTGTAATCAGTATAATACCCACACACAGACCACCCCTTTCATATGGATATCTATCCATACTGATTGAAGAACACAAGCCAATATACAACAAAATATCACTCAATAATGACAACAAGTATACATACTGGGACATATATAATATACTATACCCAAACCAGACACCTAATCTACATCCATCAGTTCCTGGGATAGACAACAGGCAACTACTGCAACAATTCAGAAAATGGTCATTAGAACCAAAATTATTTGATTTTCTACTTAAGCTTAATCTTAATGCACTACCCACAACACATTTCCTTAGATTTCATAGATTCTATACAAATATAGACCCCATGTGTGGGCTATGTCATAGAGAAGAAGAGACACAAGATCATTTTCTTCATTCCTGCAGTGTCCTAGAAACAATACATCGCACAATGTTTACCACATACAGAAAAGCTATCATTTCAATTGATGAAATAAATAAATTTTAAAAAGGCAACATCCCTGCTATTCGTGCAGCAACATATAGCCTTTATGCCTACTGGTGTAACAGATGCACTTTTGCACTTGCTAATAACCCTCGTCGCCACCCAGCAACATATTCAATAAAACTAGAACTGTTCAGAAAAAGAGACAGCATTCTAACTCAACCAGATGTGTTTGCAGGCACATGGTCTCACTTGAAACAAAGATCCAGCCTATAAAATATAAAGTCCAATATGATAGATGATGACATTTTCAACATCAGCATTTTTTCCAACTTCAAAGAAATGCAAGCATAAACTGAACTAAATAGAAGACCAAATTTAAAAACAAGAAAGAAAGTATGCAAAAATGGTAAAGACTTATATACTGAAAGTTGTTGTAATTTGTTTTGCATTTGTAACAAATCAATATAGTACTAGATGTGACTCTGTAACTTTTTAGACTCAATAAAGTTTTGCTTTGAAACATCATCATCATCATCATCATCATCATCATCATAATAATAATAATAATAATAATAATAATAATAATAATAATAATAATAATAATAATAATAATAATAATAATAATAATAATAATAATAATAATAATAACGATAATGATAACGATAATGATAACGATAACGATAATAATGGCAATCATGGAAACAATGAAAAAGGGACAATAATAATAGTAATAATAAGAAGAAAGAAAAGAAAAAGTTAAAAATAATGCAATATATTAACTGAACCCTAAGCATTGAAAGACTTCAATGTTTTCAAAATTTTATTTAAAATTAAAATTTAATTTTCAGCCTTCATTGAAAATACATTAATATTTTATCTTACAAATGATTTTATAAAAATAATATGAGGGGAATATTGATAATGTTTGGAGAATAAATATGGTAGCAATCAATTATGTTTAAATGTATTTTGTCAAATATTAAAAAATAAATCAAAATTTTCATTTTTATTTATTTAATAAAGAATGAAAGAATGTCAATATTTTATAATAAAAAATATTTAGTGTTCATTTTAAAACAAACATTAATTACACCGTTGCATTATGTATTTATTCAATATGATGTATTCTACTTAATAAAAATTTGTGAGAATTTTGTGAATAACTGAATAACATTGATATTGAAGCAATATTTTTTTCATGTTAATATTTAAATCACACTTATCACTTAAGGGTTATCTTGACACACTTTACCATTTAATGTGTATCATGTATTGAATCACTGTGAGAAAAATATGAATCTGCCTCCCATGTAGTTATTTTTTATGAAATGATATGGGATAAGTTTATTGTGTATAAAATCTATTAACAAAAATAATCATTCCATTACACTGATTTTTCAGCAATTTAATTTAATTTCTTCATTTCAGATTGTTTTAACTTGAAAACAGATTGCTACTACTTATAACAATTGGTTTACAATGGTCTAATCAAGAAAATTATGTTATCTTGTATCAATTATTTTTCCATTATGGACTTGTAGCATATAGTATTTTATTCTTTATTTTTAATAGTAATAATGAATATATTTATTATTACTAGATATCACATATAATTAGAATGTAAAAAAAAAAACTTTAAACCCTTATGCTATTTGTACATTTCAATGGGAAATGTTTATGTTATGTTTTATAATGATAAAAGGTAAATTTTTATTTATTACTATTTTTTTCACTTCAAATATATTTATGTTTTTCTTTTGGATGAAACTTTTAATAATAAATATATTTTATTTTTATAATAGCTAATTTTTGTTTTTTGGAAGCATTTAAATCCAAGCATAAAACAGATATTTTTTAAACTTTAGTGTCTATGAAGAACTCAGGAATAAGCATTACGTATGTATGGTTTTTTTTTGTTGATATGATTTTAATTTTTTTTAATACAAAAAGTTTTTCATTATTTTTATTAATTTTAATAAAATTTTAAATAATAATTATGGTAGCAAATATTTTAATTTTACTACAAATTTTATTCAAACTAATATATATATATATATATATATTGTAACGTCACAGGACATCAAGGCCTGGAAGAATACCATCAACCATAAAGGACCAACGGTTAACTGCACACCAATCTCCTTAGGACTTTGTGGGGATTAACACCCCCCATTACAAGAAATCAGAGACTATGGACATTTTTCAAAATGGTAAGAAATATATAATTAATGAACATTTGAAAACACTAACAACTCTAAAATATAAACTTTTTCCCAATCTTTAATTTATAGAAATAGAATCCTATCTGACCAACTTAATTTATTAATAAGTAATTTTATTTAATGTATTTCTTTTGTAAAATCATTTCCATTTATTTATTTATTTGTTCTTTAAGTTTTATTATTATTTCTGTTTTTCATTAAACTAGTTATCTAAATGTTAAATTTAAGTCAGGCATGAATGGCTATATAGATTTGTAAAGTTATATTAGGGGAGGTAATCTTAGGTTATTCATTCCATAGTTGAATTAGGTCAATGGATTGGGTATATTGGTGTAATTAGTAGATGTAGTATGAGATTCGCTATGGGCAGAATCGCTATTATACACCGCACACACTCGTTTTGGCCTATGGAAGGAATTATAAGATGGAGACCTGTTCCTTCCTATGGAGTTTTTTTTATTGCTCTTATCGTGAGATAGATGTAGTATTCCTATCTGACGAAAGGCAATTTCTTCTCCTAACCTATTTGTGCTGCTGTATTCGTGTTACATTGAATGCATCAATATATCAGATGGATTGACGTTGGTTTAGCTGTGAACTTTTGGCCTAAGGTTAAATAAGGATAGAATATTTTCTTTTCAAATGCAAATCTATGTAGTCTATTCATACTCGACACTCTAAATAAAAATGCATTAAAATTAAGTTGGGTAAAGACACTTACATGGATTCGTTAACAGTTACTTATGTTTGTTGGTTTTCATATTCGATTAGAATATATAAGTCACCGATGTCAATGCGGCATCTTATGATGAATGCCATTAGGTTTCTTGTATTCCCTCTGCAATTGACATTATCAATGACTTTGTATTTTGATCGGTTATGTTTATTTTGAAATGTTTTTAACTGTGTAGTCTATGTAACCAATCTATACTCAACATTATAAAATAATCTTTCATAAATCCATCTGTGTGAACTTATAAAAATTAAAATGTAAACTTATAATATTATAAAAATTAAAATGTAAATTTAAATTCTAAAATCAAGTTAAAATCCAAAGTAAAAGTTATTCTAAAATAATGCTAAATTTTATATATATGTGTGTAAATAAATGTTTGTGTGTTAATTTCTGGCAGTGGCTTATTTCATTCCTTTTTTAATATTGAAATGTATCTTAGATAAGAATTTATTATAAAATATAAATCTCTGCTATTCCACTAAGCTAGTGACAATGGGCTAATGACCAGAATCAACCAATATAAAATTTTTTTTAACTTACATATCTCCCTACTATATAAATTTTTCTAGGTTCAAATGCCTAGATGGCGCTTTTGTAGTGCAGATTACATTAAGTCATTTCATCTGGATCGTTATAATATATATATATAATGAGCTTATGTTTTAAGTGTTGCCATAATTTTATTTAATCTTCTTTGTTAGAATAAACTGTCAATTTAAATTTCAAAGATTACTATGATAATCAATAAACTATTCCTCATTTAATTCGTTCTAAAAAAAAATGGGTGTTATTTAAATATGGTATTTCCAGTTAAATTTGCTGATCATGAATTCAGTCAGATAGAATTTGACTAGTTTGCATATCATTAGCTGTTTGTAATATTGCAATAAATACTTACCAATCCTCAACAAAGATGATATATTATTATGTTAATTTTCTGTAATAGACAGCAGGAGTTATTAACAAAATATAAAGCTCTATAATTTAAATATTAAATTATAGATCTCGATTTTCACAAAATGATTGTACTTGTTCAAGATTAATTTGTCAAACACATAATGATTTTTTTATTTTTAGTTGTTTTTAATAATTAAAAAAAGGTTTTTATTTAATTCTCTCATATTTGATTTTTTTTTTTTTTGCCCATACCTAGTGAGATTTGAGTTAATAATTCAACATTCTAATTTTAATGTTTAAATTCTTTATTTAATATTATAAAACAATAAATCAGGCCTGATTTGCTATAATTTTAAATTTACAAATGAAAAAAATTCTGAAAAAATCATATTTGAACTTTCCAAATATAAAAAATTATAGAATTGATACAGGAACAATAGCTTTACTTTTATTGGTTTTCTGTCATACCACTACTGTAAAAAAAAATTTAACAAATATTTGTTGAATAAATTCCAATTTTTAAAGTGGAATAACTTCATATAAAGTCATAACAAATTTATGAAATACTTTTTGAAAATGAAAATTGCATTTATATTTATGAAGTTATGTCAAAAATTCAGAACTATCTCCATTTGATATCTGTCAGCAGAATGTCACAATGGTAATAATTACTGCTTTTGTTTAAAGTTGCTTCAAGTTTCTTAACTTGTATTTTTAAAAGTTAAAGATATTTAAAAAAAATCTAAGTGTAAATTAAAGGTACATATATTTTATTTTTAATAATTATAATGAAAATATTTTGAAATAATAGTTACAAATAATTAAGCGTACTTTGAAATTATTCAATTTTTCTTTGTTATTTTAAAGAATAGAATGAGAGATTTTTAATATTTATATTTAAAAAATCAACCAATCAGCAATATACTTTTGTTGAGGTCTTTTGATCTTATACTCAGAAGACTGCTCTTATTGATTTATTAGTTATAAAAAAATCTGAAGATATCAGTAGTCCAGAGAGCAATTTAATTCAAGTTTTTAGTGCAAAATGTCCAAAAATAACAATTAAAAAAGACAAAAAAAAAATTAAAGTGATAGGATAATGGTCCATCATAGCTATAAATCAAAAGAATTAATATGTTTTTATTTTGATAATTATATGAAGTTTTTAAGTTTAAATTTATATCGAAGTAAAAAATAAGTTATTTTACCTAATGCAAAAAGTAAACTCTGTTTTAAATGCTTTTTTTAAACTTAGAAACTATTTGTTTGTTTAAGATATATTTTCAAATAAAGTTTTAACATACTTCTATCAAATAGATTTCTTTTAATTTTTGTGTACATTAGAAATCAATGACAATGTAATATGATAATGAAATATTACAGGTTGTCAAAAGTGTTAGTAAGGGTTTCAGTGGTGCACATGGAAGGGTGGTGTATTTTTAATTAAAATAAAAACCAATTCCTAAATTTTAATTGATTGTGCTTTTTTTAAAATGAATGAAATTTTATTTTCTCTTGACAGTAAAAGTTTTTTCTATCAACTCATCTTTTGTAAGCAAAATAATATTGTAGTCATTTTTTAATAAATCATGAATTTCCTTTAAACTATTACACAAACTGCATCATAGTTTTCATTCACTGTTTTTAAATAAGAATAATTACAAAAAAGATTTACATACTAAAAAATTAAAAATAGTATATTTTATAATAAATGCTTTTATTTATGGAGCACTAAAAAAGCCAATAAATAATTGTTCCTTCAATCACAATTGGAGTCTTTATATTTACTTTGAAATAAACACATGGCATAATTGAATTAATTAATTTCTAAATATCTCAAACTTTTATTTTAAGTTAAATATAAAAAAACATAAAAATCCCATTTGTGGTTGGAGAAAACAATATATACATATATATGTTTGGTTTTTAGGGCATACTAAATAAGTGTTTATTATAAAATATTATATGTCTGTATAACTTTTATAATATATTTATTCATTTAGTTATTTTTAAAATTAATTTTATAAAAAAGTTAATAAAAGTAGTTTTGTTTTGACAAAGATATTATTCAAAATAAGGCCATATATATGAAAAAAGTATATTTTGCAAATTTAGTCCCAATTTAATTACTTTATTTGTTCATAAAAAGTTTTTTTATGAGATCCTATAATATTTGTTAAAGATTAGTGTAATGTTAAGATAAGCTAACACTGAAGATAATCAAGTTTATCTTGATTAATTATAGTATTAAAAATTTAAGGTCATGCAGTACAGTATTTTGTCAGTGCACTTGTATTAACACGGCTAATATACTAGGTAAAATAATGATTAAATATGCAGATGAGCCAATAAAATAATCTAAGAAAATATTCAAATTAAATTGGAAACATTAAATTATAAAAATACAAAATTGTAATAAAAATTAACCTAAACTTTTCTCCTATAGTGTGTTTTGTTTAATATTTCACTTTTTTTTTTTTTTACTAACATTAAATATAGAATATATGGAAAGATAAAATAATCTTCGGGTATGGATGTGTTGCAAATGAGCAATATAAAATATCTGACCATTCCCTTTTAACTTGTGGAGTGTGATGTTGAGTTATCAAAAGCTGCTATTTCAGATTTTTTTTAAAAATATTTTTAATCTTCTCTTTTTGCTCTTTTTATTTTATTTTTTTGTCTTTAATATTTAATGATCTGATAATTGGAAGCCTTTTATGTGCTGATTGTAACAATGAGTTGAATGTTTGTGCAATCACATTTTCCTCTTTAATTACATGTTTAGCAATTTATTTTCTTTCATTCTTATAACTTTTTGTTTTTATTTTTGTTTCTTTTTTTTATTTTCTCGTGTTAGAATGGCCATATTTGTGTATGAGTAACAATTAATATGTTAATAATTATTTATAACTGATAATGATTATATATATTAATGAGTATATATATTCAAATGCAATAAAAAAAATGGATATGCGTTAATTGTCATTATTGATGAAAGTTTTCATAAATCATTCATCGAAAATATGATTTACGTTTTTTATAAGTTTGTAAAAGTTTGTTTAATAAAAAATTAAATGAAATTAGTAGCGGAGTATGAGTGAGAAGAATATTATTAATAAAATGCGGAATCTTGTCTCAGTCTGCATTTCTACTCCTTCTAACGCTAAACTGAAGTGAAGGACCGGTGCCAAGCATCAGTGAAAGAATTTGCCGGCGCCAAGATACTGTTGTGTATAAAAACAAATTAACAATTGACAGAGACAAGCTTGTCTACTGACATAACAATGTGTAAATTATTAGATCAAAATCAGACAATTTTGTTTCGTACATTCTTTTCTAGAAGATAAAAAGACGTGCCTGTTGCCTTTTGATTAAGTGAATTTCTGGTTTGATTTTTAAGTAAAAATTATTTTAGCTGAAACAAAATATAAAAAAAAACTAATGAAAATTTAAATTTGTATTAACAAAAAATAATTAGAACACACAAATATGTAAAGTTGTTTTTTTGTTGTTGTTGTTGTTGTCAAATAAAAACAAAAAAAATGTTTACAAGTTTTATTGTTTGACGAAAATATTTAATAACCGGACAAATTAAAAACCAGGAAACTGTTTAAGACTCATGGTAGTTTGTTAATGTCTAACGTGATTTGGTACAATCAGCATAATAATAAACTGGAATTTAAATCCGTGAATCGCTACCCAGCTTAGTCATTTCCAACGCTTGAACTTTTTAAGAATTTCCGAGTAACATAATCATTTGATTATTTATTATAGCTTATAAACTAAAAGTTAAAACCTACTCAGTTATATAGTAACAGTTATATTTTTACACTCAAAAAAGAATTACAAAAAAGATGAACGGTTTAAAGTTTTAAAGTATTTCTTAATAAACATCTATACTGTAGTTCAGTCGCGTTATTTTGTGCATTACTTTTAATATTAGCATTAAAAAAAAAGAGTTTTAATTTTTAGTTGTTGTTTTTTTTCAGAATGAAATCATTAAGAATGCACGATGTTTTTTATTATTATTATTATTAACCTGCTATTATATAAAAAGATAAATAATCTTTTTTTTTTTTTTTATAAACAAAAAAAATTATTTTATTTAAATCTTAACGAGCAAAGTATTCGTAGATCATGCTATCAGATTAGTTAAAAAATATTCATGTACAGTATAATAATATTTAATTTTGAATACTTGAAATAAAATAACTTCTATGAAAATAAGTTTTACTGAAAATTGCGAATCAATAATAAGTTTAAAATATCAAAAGTAAAATAATAAATAATAAATACTTCAATACAAGTCATTACCAATTCAACAATTATATTTATGTAATCACAAAAAAATATTTACAACTTTTTTTTCCCATTTGTTTTAATATTTGTAAAAAAAAATATGAATTTTTCAAACAAACAAAAACTTCGAACACTATAATAACAAAGCAAAGTTCTTCCGAATCAACAATTGTTCTAAAATTATCATTCTTAGAAATATAACTGAAATAAAATCGCTAGTTATAATATTATTAAATATGATTGAAAATAATTATTATTTTAAATCACTTTAAATAATGATTATTAAATTGCATTTTTTTTTAAAAAAATTACCAATATTTATTATTGTAAGCATATTTAATTACAATAATAAGAACTGTGCTTTAAAAAAATTATTTAAATAATTATCATCATTCTCAACCATTGTCGACTTACTGCAGAATGATCTCTCCTAAGTTCAATCCATCTTTTCAGATTTCTAGCCTGTCTTCTCCACATCACCCCGGAACACTTCCATATTTCATCCATTTATCTCCCATGTGGTATCTTTTTAAGTCTTTTAACTATTATGATTTTTTTCTAACAATATGTCCAACCCAACTCCACTTCAGTCTTTTAATTCTTTCAATGATGTCAGTAACACATATTTGTTCTCTCACTCGTCAATCTTTTTTTGTTACTTCTAACATGCATCTGCCCAATATTTTATTGAATGGTCTAAAGTCTCTGTATTGCTTTTCTGTTAAGTGTCCAAGTCAGATCCATATGTAATGACAGGTAAAACACACTCATTAAAAACCTTCCATTTCAAACACATAGGCATATTTTTTTAATATTAAGCTGCACTTATATATGTAACATATAGGGGGTTTGAACTCATATTTTCACATCACCCTCAACCGTCCATGCTATCTCATACACTGATACACTTGATTACACACATGTCAAAAAAATAAATAATAATATACATATTTTGTGCTAAACCAGCACTCATCAGTTGGTCCAGATTATCATCTCCACATATATATATCCGATCAAAGATCAGCTTATATTAATATAGCCAATCTTTTTTTAATATTAAGGTAGTTGTACTAAATGCCTTCCAATCAAGTTTAATTCTCTGATTAATTTCATTCATTATGATTCCATCAATAATAATAATCTGATCAAAATATTTGTAGTTGTTAACTTCTTCTAACTCATCATTAATAATCTTTATTTTCTTCTTTTGAGAAAATCCATTGAACATTACTGCAGTCATTTTAACATTTACCTTGAATTCTAATTTCTTACTTTCATCTGATAAACCTTGTAACTGTTTCTGAAGCTCTAAAGCATTATTTGCAAAACAACTACATCATCTGCAAGATATAGATGATTAAAACAATCCCTATTTGCTTTCATTCCCTTAGATTTCCATTTTGATCCACAAAATACTTTTTTCCAAAACTGCTGTAAAAATGTTTTGGAGATACTGAGTGATCCTGTTGTACACCATCTCAATTTTAATATTTTTAGCATCATTATGTAATCTAGGTGTTGCTTTTGCAATTTCATAAATATTCTTCCAAATATGACAATATCCTGGATATATATCTTCATGACCCAATGTTTTAATCACTGAAGAAATTTTTATTTCATAATCTACAAATCCAAAGCATAATGACAACATATTTCATAGTCCTTTCTATAGTTTCTCTCAATACTTGGATATGATACACTGTACTAAAACCACTTTTAAATCCAGCTTTTTTTTTGTTTGATTAAAATCTAACATTTGCTGTAGACTAGTTGGAATTATTTTGATAAAATTTTTGCATAGGACTGATAAAAGACTGATAAGTCTGCATTTTTAAACATTTAGTATATAACTTTACCAAAAAAATTACATTTTATTCTACTTCTCTTAAGATATCAAATATAATTTCATTATTAGCTGGAGCTTTTCCATTCTTTATAAATTTAATTACATGTCTCACTTCTTCATTTAAAATCCTGGGAAATTTAGAGGATATTGTGTTTGTAAGAGATATTTTTTCTTGTTTTTTATTGTTATATAATTGATACAACTTTTCCATATATTTCATGATATTTTTTTTTTAGAAATAGTTCCATCATTTTTTTTATTGCAGAAATAAGTTCTCTACCAAGTCCAAGTTGTTGTTTTACACTCTTGAGACTTTTATTCTCTTCTACAGATTTCCTTGCTAGGTCACAATTATACTTTTAATATATTATTATCAACTCTTTTCAGACAATTTTACAAAATGTAAGCTATTCAGTTCTTTTTAATGCATCATTTCATATATTTTATATGTCTTTTTTCTTCATAAATTGGCTTGTCTTGGTAGAAATTTGTTTGGTCAATTGCTGTTGTTTTGTACCTGCTATTTTTGTTGCAATTTAGAAGTGAATTAACTATCTTCTTATTGATTTTATCCAAATCTGAATCTTGCTCAAAAGCTGTTAATATTTGAAACAATTTGCAAATTCTAATTTAAATTCATTGGAATATTTCTGAAGATTAGGAATATTAACTGTGAATATTGTTTTTCTTAATAATTTTTGTCTTTCTAGTTTTCAAATAATATGTATCTTACATATCATTAGTCAATGATCACTTCCTGTGTTGAATTTATTAAGAACTTTACAATCTTGAAATACATATTTTTATTGGTGAAAATATAATCAAATTCTACTTACCTTTATTTGGATGCTTCATGTTCATTTCTGTTTAACATTTTTATTCAAAAAGAATTCATAATATAAAGTTTTTTTCTGAAAACTCCACAAGTCTATGTCCTCTCTCATTTAACCAAATTTACTTACAACACTTTCATATTCAATTGTTTATCAATTTTAGCATTAAAATCTCCCATAACAATTTTAAAATCTTATTTGGCTGATCAAAAACCTTTTGTATATCCACATAAAAATCCTCTACTTTGTCATCACAATAAAGGCTTGTGTGGGCATAAATCTGAATTATCTACATTTGATATTTGTTACTTATTTACAATTACTCATTTTATGTTGAGTATTAATCAAATGTGTAATAACATTATATAACTATTTATTTCAAAACATAAATCAAAGCAAATGATCTCTATTAAAAATAATTTAAATAATATAGTAACGATCATTTGCATAGTTATCCTTATATATAAAATGTTTATAAATCTAATAACACAAATCTGATCTCAATTATTTTTTACATCTTATAACATTTGGTGCAAGCAACTAAGCATAAATTAGGTTTTTAATGGATAGAATGAATGATTTTAAACAATATAGTATCCAGGGATTAATACATATGGAATTAGAAAGTAACACCTGATTGTGTTTTATTTCCAAAAAAAAAAAAACTTGTAAATTTTGGAGGTTGTGTTTATATGTTTATTGTGAATTATTTCCACCATAACTAATATAAATCAAATTTTATCTTTTTTAAAAATCACATTTTTACAGTAAAAGCTATCCAGTCCCAAAAATGAATTTAAGAAAAACTTACTAAAATCAACATACTGGATATTTTTAACAAATATATATTACTAGAATTTAATATATTCCTTTTAGCTTTGGTAGATATAATAAACTCAAATCTTCAGTTGTCAAAAATCTATTTTTCCAGAGCTTTAAAAGTAATTTATTCCACATTGGAACATAAACTACTAAGATCACTTATTTGTCTATTGGAAATCCAGAAATTTTATGTAAAATTATAGAATATATTGACTTTATGTTTTCATAGAGCTAGACCATAGAAACAATAGATTATTAGTGGTAGAAATTATTTTTAAAAAGTTATCATTATCATTATTAATGATTTTGGAATATTATTTATGAAATCAGAATAAGCAATATTAAGAAAAAACTGAGAATTTTTTTTTTTACAATCGAAACATAATAAAAACACAAGTTATTAGTCTTGGATATTTTTACATAAGAAAATTTTAATGATCCATTAATATTCTCACACTACCACTGGCCACATTAATGACAGCCAAGAAAGGGACCCAGATTATACCACTTGAAATTTTATGTCACATACTAACATGCATGCAATTATTGATCGGTAAATGTGTTTGAAAAGTTTAAATAAAACATGATTTTTTTCTGAAGTTATTTAATAATTAAACTAAATGATGGAAATAATCTAATATACACCACATTTTTATCGATAAAGTATTTCTAAATTTATAACAAAGTAAACTTTAGAATTTTTAAAACTTAATCTAATAGCACTAAAGCAATTTTTGAAATAGCTGTTTTGAGATGCAGACTCTTAATACATTTTATTCGTCGAGGGCAGAGCTGAAATTTCTTAATTTTTGAGGCGATTTGATATTATTATGTATTGTTAATAAGCTCTTGGAACGAATAATCTTAGTAAAAAACTGTCCTTATAGATAAAAAAAACAACTATTTTTAAAAAGTTTTATTTTTAACTTCTCACATTAAATCCATTAACTGATTAAATAATTTACTACAAACCAGGTATATGAAATGTTTAAATACTAATGTGACAGGCTGAGCATAATAGCTTTATTCTGTTGATCAAACAATAAATTTGTAATCTTTCTCATTTGAAAATTTTTCCAAAAAGCTCTATTTTTTGAGTTCAAAATTTTAATATTGATCTAAATAATACCTAATTCTATCACATTGGAAAAAAAATTCAAAATATTTGTCTAATTTGTTATTCGGGATCTGGAAAATTGATCCGAAATTCATTAATAAAAAAAAAATTAAAAAATAATCATAGCAAATATAATTTTTTATAAGATTATTTTCTCTAGAATCTAGTTTTTTCATCTGCTTATTTTTAATTTTTTTTCTTCTCATGTGTCATAGCATCAGCCGGAAGCGAGCCCGCTAACCCGGGACAACTGCTTGTAAAGCAGCTGTCGCTGACCTCCCGACCACCGATGCTTGACAGTATTTTTAATATATTTATCAATAAAGTAACCAAATGGTTTATTGCTTAGGAGTTTACAAGATGTTCAAACAACAAAAGAGACAAAAGCTGTAGATTTTGAAACTAAACTACACACAACTATCCCTCAATTATCTTTCAGAAAAGAATGCAGAAAATTTATCTATGCGAATAAAAGTGTTTTGACTTTGCGAAAGAGTTTTTTTTTTTCTATAAAAAGAAAGCATTTTGATAATTATATGAAACGTGTGAAGCTCTTTTATTTTAATACTAAAAACAATAAGCTATATTTTACATCTAAACAAATGAAAAATGTTTATAAACTAAATATAATTTTCTGTATCTACAGACTGAATATGATTGTATTTCTTACTACTTAACACTAATCTTGGCTTATAGATTAACTTATGTTTCTCATTCTTCAGAGTTTTACTAAATAATAGGCACTACTTGGATTTTGTGATACAAGAACCCAAAAAATATTTTTAATACTGGTCTATTCTGCTCATTAATACTATAAAATATGTTGAGGCTCTGTTTGGAGAAAAGGTTCTCACATTAAATTTATAGTTATATAATTGAATATTTACAAAAATACACACACACTATTCCTGCTAATGCACTTTCACAATATTTATTAAATATGTGATAGTTTTGACTGATTACAAGCATTTTTTAAATCTAACAATCGTATTAACATTTTCTATTACATATAAATGTACAATAACTTTATATAATAAATATTCATATAATTATGAATATTTATAAATGCCCTGTACATATAATATATACATTTTTAATAAAATAATAATGAATAATAATATTTATATTATATAGGTTATTAAATAGAAACAATATTTAATGCTAACTGAAATCTATATAAACATTTTAAATGTTCCACAGCTATATACTTTCAGCCACACTTCCCCATTAATTAAGTAAAAGCCTGGAATTTTGATAGGGCTGCAAAATTTGTTATTTAATGAGGTAATGTGGCTGAAAGAATATAACTATGCAATAATTTCTTTTGAATCAACTGCAAAATTCAGACTTTTCTTTATTTAATGGTGAGAGTGGCTGAAATAATATGGCTATAGGGCATTTAAAATATTTTAGATCAGTTAATATATGTTTTAAAGGAAAAACCTTTGTTGATGACCATAGGGTTACATTTACTATAAGCCACTCCATATATATATATTTACATTGCTATATATAAGCCACTCCATATATATATATTTACATTGCTAGTGAATGGAGCAAGTTTAAGTTTGTATATGTGATGGAACAAAAATAAAACTAAATTAAAAGGGACACAATATTTAAACATTATTGTGTTTGTTGAATGTGTTTTTTAGAATTATGAATTTTGGGGTAGGCATGGTTGATAGTCTATTCATTTACTAATTTCTCTTTGGATATGTTTTATGCAAATGCCTTTAAAGGGGTGGCAAATACATATGTATATGTTACATTTGTGAGTATTACTGGTGTAATATATATTATCCCTTGTTTTTGTAAGAAAGTTTATATAGGTCAGAGTAGTTTGGACTTAAATGAAAAAATAAAGGTACATAAAAGTAGGCTTAGAAATAAATATCTTAGTTCTACTGTGTATGTCCATGAAAAAGATACAGGCCACACTATTAAATTTGATGCAGCTAAGGTTGACTTTTTTGAGAGAAATAAAATAAAAAGAATAATTAAAGAATCTTTATTATTTAAATAAGATATTTATTTTATATAGCATTATGTTTTATAAACTGTAATATGATTCTGAAGCAATTAACTTATTTAAAAGTTTTTTTAATATTAAGAGTGGATGGGAAGTAAATGGAATTGTGGGTAATGTTTAATATAAATATGTTGTTGTTTTGTAGTTCTTTACACTTGAGAAGTCTGCTTGTAGGAGTGAAACTATTAGTTGTGTTGTCGATTTTATTTTCTTGGCTAGTTTGGTTGAGTTTTGAATTTGGGGTCATTTTGATTATATATACATATAATTCAAAATTAATTATTTACAAGAGAAAAAAAAATGAAGTTTATAAATTGTTGATGAAATAGATAGTATTAAAAACCTTAGATTAGCATTTTAACACTATTATACTTAATTTAATAAATACTTAATGGTAGGCATATAATTTATAAGGTGACTAAATTTCATTTCAATTTGACAAAATAAAAAACAATAAAGCATATAAATTATCACACTGACAATATTTATCACATCAAAAAATGATCAATTATTGCCCTGTATGTATATTCAAATTTTTTTCTTTTTTAACAATACCTCTTTTACATCAACTCTATCAAAGCCCAATTAACCATTAATGCACCCCCCTTTCTCTCACTATGCATGCACTTTGAAAACAATCTTCGTTCTTCAAGTGAACTATAAGCATCAATTACCTGAATCTCCATTCACATAGTAGGCAATTTAAAACTTCTCATAAAAATATTTTAACACATCTTGCAAAACAATCAAAGTACTTTAGATATACATTTTCACATTTTAGAAGTAATAGGTTTTTATCAAATTACATGTGAGTATAGATATTTTTTAATTAATTAATTACAGTAATTAGATATATGTAAAGTATAACTTTAAAAATGTTATCCACTTAAAAGCACTTTTGACTATCCTTGTTGTCTTTATCAACTAACACTTTGAAAGGCTAATCTTCCCACAATTCAATGATCATAACAATTGTTGCCTGTCTGTTAATTAAGTCTTGTTTGTATTTGTATATTAGCATAGTTTTCTTTATTTTTCTTTTGTTATTTTTTTCAATTTGCAATATTATAATTGAAGTTAAAACCACAAATATGTGACTTATTACTGTTGTAAAAAACAGATGCTGAAACATTATTATCAATTTTTTATGACCATAATAAATCATGTATTTATGATTTTAATTTCAATTATAATAATATAAAAATATTGCAAATTGAAAAAAATAACAAAAGGAAAATAAAGAAAACTATGCTAATACACAAATACAAACAGGACTTAATTAATTGACAGGCAGTAAATCTTAAGATCACGAAATTATGGGAAGGTTATTCTTTCAAAATGTTAGTTGATGAAGACTACAAGGACAGTCGAAAGTGCTCCTAAATGGATAAAAATTTTAAAGTTATACTTTACATATATCTAATCACTGTATTTATAAATATTCAATTATACGATTACGTATATTGATTTGAAGAAATACAGACATCAAATTATAATATTATTACATATATATTTAGTAGTAGAGTTGCTTTGCATTTTTTTATTACTAACTTGATAACCCAGTTAGATACCACTAATAGTTTCATTTATAAATTACAACTGTAATATATATGTTCAATCTAAATGCAAATAAAATTATAGTACATCTTCTGTCAATATTATTGCATTAAAAATTATACCCAAGTCATTTTTAGTGGCAGAAAACAAAATCATTGACAGATTTAAATTTAAAATAAAATTTAAAATATTTTAAAAAAACATTTTAAATTTAAGTAAGTAGAAATAAATTGCAATCATTTTAAAAAAGTCATTTTTTTTCAACGTGATATGAAGTTTTGTAGCATATAAAAACTATTAATTTTGTGTGTGTGTGTGTTTATATAAAATACTTTTAAATTATGAAAAATTATCAAGTATTATCATAATTATTAATAAAAGTTAAAATTCAATTAACACATCATTAAAATATAAATTAAAATAGCAAAAATTAGTGAAGATGCTGTATGATGAATAGCAATTAATAATTAATAAATGTGTTCCTTTAACATGATAAAATATTTTAAACAAGTATTAAAATACATTTAAAACTTTATTGTAGAAGATATTTGCTTAAAGCATGATAGTACATATGATTACAACTAAAATTATCCCACAATGATTTGCTCTTGTCATTCAATTGGCCTAAGTTGAAAGATTTGCTACAAATTTGGAATTAAATTGTTCTGATGTAATAATAATAATTCTATATTTTAATTTTCATTTTTGTTACTAGATAGCAGCTGTAATTGAAAAATAAGAAAACTCTCAAATGAAATTGTCAACTTATGAATTTTGGTAAATATTATTTCTGATATATTAGTAATGCAAAAACAAGTTTTTTTAATTTCTATGTCTATTTTTATTTTTAAAAACATTGAAATGTGACATAGTTTCCAAAATAAAATATATTTTATGTTAATTATTTAAAATGCTTTTTTGACATATTTATACTTACATGATTGAAACTGGAAAAAAAAAAAACTTTTTGCATTTATTTTAGTTTGTTTAAAAATTTTGATTAATAATTTTAATACCTTTTGAATATTTTTAATTATTTTAGTTATCAAGAATGTATTTTTTAAAAATAAATATTCACAAAAATAATTTTGTTTTACCATAATTTCTATTGAAATTGAAATCTACAAATATGAAAAATTAATTTTATATTATGAGATTCTATTGAATTAAGTTTAATCATATGGAAAATGTTAATGATCATAAAATATTTGTATTAATTTTAGTTTTGTTTATTTTTTATTTTTAAAATAATAAAGAAAGTTAAATATTTGGGCAATAAAAATTTTTCTCTACGATATTATACATAAATATGAACTAATAAATGTAATAAGTGTGCTTATATGCAATTATAGAAAAGCTTGTTATGTCTATAAACTAAATACTGTTTAAATAACAATCTTGTCTATAGTTGCATATAAACATACTTAGTATATTTATTACATTCCATATAGCATATAAAAGTGATTTACCCACTGATGAAGAAGCTGCAAAAGCCAAAAACAATTAAATGGGACGAGCGCTTTCGAGGTATAAATAGTTAATGTCATTAAATATGAACTACAAATTAACTATTATTGGGAAAATGTTTTCATTTATTGTCAATGCTATTAATAATTTTAAGATAAAAGATTTTGAAAATCTTAATAGGATAATTTCTTAAATATATTAAATAGATATTATATTTATAAATATTTAAAAATATTGGTACATTCTCTATAAAATAATAGAAAGATATATTCATTAAAATTAGTCAACATATAGACAACCCCAACATCACTAATAATCAACAATCTCAACCTGTTGTCAAGACAATCTCCATTATTGTTAAGAGAAGATTGGCTTGACAACAGATTGAGAATCTTGATTGTTAGTAATATTGGAATTGTCTAAGTTTTGACTAATTTTAATGATTATTTATAAACTCATTTAGTCTTGAGCATATTTAAACTTATTATTTAAAAGATATATTTATATATATTTACATTTTTATTGATAAATAAATAAATAAAAAATGAAATATTTTCAAAAGTATATGCAACAAAAAAATTTTTGGGGGGATAAACGAAAGCGATTTTAATATCAAAAACTTATTTATTTTTTCTCCCCATCAATAAAACATCAAATAAAGTATACAGATATATTTTATTTATTAAATATAAAAACTTAAAAATTATAAAAGTTATATTTTAGAAAATATATTAATATCATAAAATGTATTTAAATGTTTTTGAAAATAGTTTTTTAGCTTATAGTTAATATAGATTATTAATATCACTCACATTTCTTCAGAAATGCAATGTCTTGAATAGCATTACATGGAAATTTATGTTGTTTCTTATTTTAATAAACATTTATTCCTCAATATTTATTAAAATTGTAAATTCAAAAAATAAAAATCATTCCTAAAATTATACATCAACTTTGCAAAACATAAAAAGATTAATCAAATGTTAAAAGTATCAGAACAAAAGATTTTATTTTAGCCTTCAGATTAAAAATGTTTTTAAAAAATAAATCTGTACCAAATTTTAATTAATAATGCATATTAATAAAAACTATATTCAAGTAATAAATATAATCGTTGAAATTTTAAAAAAAGATTTTAGTGTTGAAAATTGCTGTAACTTATTAAATAATAATAATAATTCAATTTAGTCATTGTAAAAATTTATAACATTAAATCAATAACATGTTGCTCCTTATATTTAGTAATATAAATATTTAGAAATCTAAAAATATATAAGTGTATATACTTTTTTTTTCAATTTATTTTTTATTTTATTTTTTTGTTGTGCAGTAATCAACTTCATATTTCAGTTTTGACTAATATTATTTAATTAGGACTGCACATTCATGAAAATATGGACCTTTGACTTTAAAATGTTTATCAATACTGCTGCAAAAAAGTCAGTTTTATTGATTAAATAATTGCAAAAACATTGAACTGATCACAAAATGCATTAAAATAAATTTTAAAATGTGCATTACATTAAGTTATTTTTTATGCATGCTTTATTTTTAATTTAATACATTGTGATTCAACAGATTGTCAACATTATCCAACATAATAAATGCAAAATAATGACCAAAGAAATATAAAACAATTTTTCCTAAAAAAAAAAAAGAGTAAATAAACAGTATTTTTTGTAAATCGTATTTACACACAGCTTAATACTTTATTTATTAATAATATGCTTAATAAAATATTTATTTATTTAATAATTTTTTTCTTTCAATCTTCAACTTTGCCTTTCATCAGGATTTTTATTGTTTATTACACTATTCTGCTACAGGAAAGGATTGTAATTTTACATTTTTAATCAATTCTTGATTTAGAGGCATATTGAGAAACATATTTACTTCATTATCAAGATAAATCTGATCACAAAAAAAATCCTTATAAAAGAGAAAGGAACATATAATAATAATAAAAAACAAGATGAAATGTTTTTACTTCTAAATATTTTCAGTTTGTAGAGGGAAAATTACACAAGAATACATTTCCAATACTAATAATGTCTAAGAATAAAGAAATCATCAAAAATAACAAAATCAATCTATAAAATTAATAACACTTTAAAAATAATAAAAATTGAATTTAAAATTTGTATATGTAGATTTATACTTTTAATTAGTTAATGAAAATTAACTTTAGTTTGAGATTGATCATTTATATATATTCTAGGTTCCAGGATTAGAACATTTTATAAATTAATACAAAATAAACATTATAATAAAGTATATTGTAAAAGGATTTTATATGGCATTCAGCTTATAAGTCAAAATATATATTAACAAACACATTAAGTAAAACAAAATTATTCTGGATGCATATGATAGTTCTAAATTCATTTAGCAATTCCTAATGATATTTTAACAAATAATTTTAAGTAAAATTCTTAATTTAAATCACAATTACAGATACTTGATAAAGCTCAGTGTGTAGATGCTTTTATTTAATTCTAACAATTTAAATCTTTATAATACAGAAATTAATTTATTTTTATGGTATCTTTCAGAAATGAAGAGAGGACTGTTCACATCCACATTATAGTTAATATTTAATTAATCTGTTTTAATGATTATAAAACATCAGTCTTAAACAACCTTTATTATTTTTCTCCATACTCAAAAAATAAAAACAATACCTTTCACCTGATTTAGTACTAACTGAAGAGATGGAATTAACATTTTAAATAAAAAACATGTATATCCAAGAATACGGAAATTTCAGTAATTACCTATAAAATAGGGTAAATAAATTTAATAAAAGAAGGTGGAATTTTCTTTATTACTAATTAAATAATTCAATTTCTGCAGATTATAACACACACACACATAAAAGAATAGTTTAAGTGCAAAATTGGGAGCATTCTGCTTTCTAGATTGTATATATTTCATTTTTCCACAATTTGCTATTTCAGTATATAAGTTAAATATTAAATTGTATTGCCATACTTTAATGCATTAATGTAAGTGATTTTTGCATGAAATAAAAATTGCCAAAATATTTACTACTTGTCAAGCATTGGTGGTCGAGTGGTCAGCACAGCTGCCTTATGAGCAGTTGTCCTGGGTTAGCGGGTTCGCTTCCCGGCTGATGCTATGACCCATGAAGAAAAAAAAATTTACTAATAAGAAATTTTGTTTGCATTTTTATTGCTAAATTCCTCTTCAAAAAGAAAATTTAACTACTAGAAATAATTTCATCTTGTGTTTTCTCCAAACACCTTCAGTCAAATATTGTTGAAATTTTGTTTCATTACAAATTTGCACCATTAATAATCATACCTTTTTTTGTTTTTTATTGCAATCATTTGATTATTAAGAAATTACCTTTAAATTCTTGGGTTCAAAACATAGATATTTGTTTTTTTATGATTCAAAAACATGAATAATATAACATTTATTTGAATCAGTTGTACAGATACACAAACTTCTTTATTTTAATATTAGTGTCTGCTTTTGATTCATTATAATAAACAGATGGGCAACACAGACCTTGGCATTTAATCTTGTACACAATTTGTGACCAATTTTTCAGATGAATTCTATTTTTCCTTTTTTTACTTTATTCAAAGAAAACAGTGAGTGAAAAATATTATTATATTATTATAAATAAAAAGTGGAAGGACAATATTGTGGAGATTGATGGTGTATCAGACAGAGTGGCAAGATTAGTTATACAACTTAATAGCAGATATCAAATGCAGATAATTCAGGTTTATGCCCCAACAAGTTCTCACAGTGATGAAGTAGTAGAAGATTTTTATATGGATGTACAAAAGGCTTTTGATCAGAGTAAACAACATTTTAAAATTGTTATGGGAGATTTTAATGCTAGAATTGGTAAACAAATGAAAGATGAAAGTGTTGTAGGTAATTTTGGTTATGGTAATAGAAATGAGAGAGGACATAGACTTGTGGAGTTTGCAGAGAAGGAAAAACTTTATATTATGAATTCTTTTTTTGAGAAAAATGTTAGAAGGAAATGGACATGGAAGCATCCAAATGAAGGTACAGCAGAATTGGATTATATTTTGACTAACAGGAAATACATATTTCAAGATTGTAATGTTCTTAATAAATTTAACACAGGAAGTGATCATCGATTAGTAAGGGGTAAGATAGATGTTAATGTAAAACTAGAGAGACAAAAATTATTAAGAAAAACTATATTTACAGTTGATATTCCTAATCTTCAGAAACATTCTAATGAATTTAAATTAGAACTTACAAATAGGTTTCAAGTATTAGTAGATTTTGAACATGATTCAGATTTGAATGAAATTAATATGAAAATAACTGATACACTTTTAAAAACTGCAACAAAAATAGCTGGTAGAAAAAAGCAGCTATTGACTAATAAAATTTCTACTGAGACTAGAGAACTTCTTAAGAAAAATAGGAATATGAAGATATGCAAGAATGATGCATTAAAAAGAATTGAATATCTCGAATTTTGTAAAATGGTGCGGAAAAGAGTTGAAAATGATATAAGAAAATATAACTGTGAACTAGCAAGAAAAGCTGTAGAAGAAAATAAAAGTCTTAAGAATGTAAAACAACATTTTGGTATTGGTAGGAAATTTATATCTGCAATAAGGAAAAAAGATGGAATTATTACTAAAAAGAGGGATGACATTATGAAATTGGTAGAAGATTTTTATCAAGAATTATATAGTAATAAAGAACAAGTACCTCCTATATCTATTACATCTTCCTAATTGCCCAGAATTTTAAATGAAGAAGTGAGAAATGCAATTAAATGTATGAAAAAAGGAAAGGCTCCAGGTAATGATGGAATTATAATTGGTATATTAAAAGAAGCAGGTGAAGAAACAGAAAAAATATTAGCAAAGTTATATACCAAATGTCTAAATGATAAAGATGTACCGGATAATTGGAAGAATGCAGTAATAATATTAATATTTAAAAAAGGTGATAAAGAAGATATTAGAAATTACAGACTTATCAGCCTTTTATCAGTTTTATATAAAATTTTTACCAAGATAATTACAACTCGTCTACAAAGAACCTTGGATTTTCACCAACCAAGAGAACAAGCTGGATTTAAAAGTGGTTTTAGTACAGTAGATCATATTCAAGTATTGAGAGAAGTTATAGAAAGGACAAATGAATATGAGTTGTCATTATATTTTGGATTTGTAGATTATGAAAAGGCATTTGATTCTATAAACATTTCTTCAGTGATTAAAGCATTGGATCATCAAGGTATAGATCCAGGATATTGTCATATTTTAAAGAATATTTATAAAAATGCAACAGCAACAATTAGATTACATAATGATACTGGGAAAGTCAATATTGAGAAAGGTGTAAGACAAGGTGACTCCATATCTCCAAAACTTTTTACAGCAGTGCTGCAAAAAGTATTTTGTGGATTAAAATGGGAAACTAAAGGAGTGAAAGTAAATGGAGATTATTTAAGTCATTTAGATTTCGCAGATGATGTAGTTGTTTTTGCAAATAATGCTTCCGAGCTGCAGGAAATGTTGCAGGAGTTATCAGATGAAAGTAGGAAAGTAGGACTAAAGATAAATGTTAAAAAGACTAAAGTAATGTTTAATCGATTTGCTCAAAATATGAAAATAAAGATTGATTATGATGAATTAGAAGAAGTTAAGAGTTACAAATACCTTGGTCAGATTATTAATACAGATGAAAACATAATAGAGGAAATTAATCATAGAATTAAACTTGGTTGGAGTGCTTTTGGTAGAAATAACTTGATATTAAAAGGAAATATGCCTATGTGTTTGAAAAGAAAGGTTTTTAACAAATGTGTTTTACCAGTTCTTACTTATGGATCTGAGACTTGGACACTTAATAGAAGATCAATACAGAGACTTCAGACCACTCAAAGAAGTATGGAGAGATGTATGTTGGGAGTAACAAGAAGAGATTGAAAACGCAATGTATGGGTAAGAGAACAAACAGGTGTTACTGACCTCATTGAAAAAATTAAAAGATTGAAGTGGAGTTGGGCTGGACATATTGCTAGAAGAGATGATAATAGATGGACAATTGAAATTTTAAACTGGATTCCAAGAGATTGTAAAAGACCCAGAAGGAGACCACATGTAAGATGGATTGATGAAATAAGAAAATGTGTAGGGGTGATGTGGAGAAGAGAAGCTAAAGATCGGAGAAGATGCATTAAACTTGGAGAGACCTTCATCCTGCAGTGGATTGATAATGGTTGATAATGATGATGATGATGATCACTGTTAGATTTGCAAATGTTTATCAATATTATTTTTTATCAGCTTTAAATTTACATAAATTCTGATCCAACCTTAAGTAATCCAAGATTGACATTAAAAAAACAATATTTATTTGAGAATTACATTCAAAATAATAAACACACACCATACATTAAATTATCAGAGAGGCCTACCATTGACTAGGTTTAGCAATCATTTCAAATATATAATAAAAAAAAATATGCTTCTAAAAAATTTTGTTGAAATAATGGGAAAGATTATTGATAGAATTAAAATATCTAATAAGCATTGAATTCAAATTGTACTTGATTTTTTCACTTGAAAAAAAAATCAAAACTTCTAGGCAAGCCAAATACAGCCCAGGAGCTATGATTTAGGCAAAAATATTTTAAATTCTGCATACTTGTATTTAGAATGCATAAACAACTTTAGTTTTATTTTATAGAAAAATCTAAAGCATAACTATAAAAAATCCAGGTTTTTAACATAATTTTTATGATTTATTAACTATTTTGAAGATACTTGTTATTTGATTATATGTAGTGTAAATGAAAACATAATATAAATACATCTATTTGTACATCAAATTTTCAAGTGTTTGTTCATTTATGTAATGAAGTGGTTATTTTTTATATAATCTAATGATGGTAGAACTTTACTAAAAGTGCACTTAGCATTATTACAAAGAAGAAAGAAATCACTTCTTTATGCAGATGAACAATTGTTTGCAAATTTGAATTAAAAATGCATCATATATATAATGATTTTATTATTTTCCATCATTGTTTGAACTATTTTATTTTTCATTTTTCATTGATAAGCCACAAATTTAACCTCCACTGGCCAAATCTGTCTCATTTCATAATCATCATCATCAACCATTATCAATCCACTGCAGGATGAAGGTCTCTCCAAGTTTAATCCATCTTCTCCGATCTTTAGCTTCTCTTCTCCACAACACCCCTGCACATTTTTTATTTCATCCATCCATCTCACATGTGGTCTCTTTCTGGGTCTTTTACAATCTCTTGGCATCCAGTTTTAAAATTTCAATTGTCCATCTATTATCATCTCTTCTAGCAATATGTCCAGCCCAACTCCATTTCAATCTTTTAATTTTTTCAATAAGGTCAGTAACACCTGTTTGTTGTCTTACCCATACATTGCATTTTCAATCTCTTCTTGTTACTCCCAACATACATCTCTCCATACTCCTTTGAGTGGTCTGAAGTCTCTGTATTGCTCTTCTATTAAGTGTCCAATAACATTCATTAAATTATGCTGTAAAGCCCTGATTTATCAAGTCATGAACATCTTTAATAAAAGTGGTTTCTTTTATTATGAACTTTTTTATATATAACAATTGCTAAACGAAGGAAGCTTAAAAGTGTCTGTGTTCACATCCTCTTTAATTACTTCTTAAAGTTCATTATTTGCAATATACTAGTACTGATTTATTGCAGATTCAGTCTGAATTCTGCCCATCTCTCTGTATATTTAATTGGATTTATTAAGGTGATACATATGGCAGGTCATAGTGACATAAGGTCAACATGGATATAACAATAATATTGGCATCAACAAAGATTTGAGTATTACATCATCAGATTTTCAATGGTATGGATGGCTGAAGAGTTGGAGGGTGGAGAAATTGAAGTATGTCCATTAAAGTTTGAAGATTTTCTATCTTAATATAATTAATATAAACTGATTACATATGTGGAGATGATGATCTGGGCCAACTTATAAGTGCTGGTTCAGCATGAAATATGTATATTGTAAATCGTTTATTTTATTCACATGTATGTTGTCATGTATATTGGCTATATAAGATGGAGAAGATAGCTGAAGGCAGCTTAAAAGCCTGTGTTCAAATTCTCTTTAATTACATCTTAAAGTTATATTTACAATATACTATTATTAATGTATTATATATATTACTAAACAAAGATGAATTTTATATGTATGTCTCATAAATATTAAAAGATATACTCAAATAGATGGAATAACACAATCCAGAATTTTAAAAGACTGCTTAGTCAATAAAAATTTACTTATATATTGCCATAAATGAAATAGGTTTACATTATTATATTAGAATATATATCATGAAATATCCAAATGTAACTTGGTAGATTAAAATTAGTGCAAGTTGCAATTATAATATAAAATCAAGCTAAATTTGTATATGAGCCTTGCAAAAATATGAAGGAAGACTTTCACACAAAAAAGAATATACCTAAATATATATTCAGTGGCAACAATGCAATCATGTTTTTTTAAATATTAAATTGCATAGCAACAAGTCCCCTATAAAAGTAATAAAGAACTCTGAAAGAAGTGCAAAAATATTTTCAAAATAGTAGCAAAAAGAATTTTGATTTGGAATGTTTTCCATTCAATCATTATAAGATTACAATGACATTTTAAACTAATCTCATATTCATGATAGATATAGAATGATAGCATTAAATGAAAAGAAATTATATAATTCTCTACATCATTATATATTTAATTATTGAAAAAGGATTTATTACAAATATTCTTGATTGATAAATTGAGATATTATAGTATTATTTAGCAATTGATATAAGATTGAGCAGGCTTTGTTTATAGAGATTTATGATTAGTGGAGGACATTGCAGTTAGTAATAATACTGAAGAGGAAATACTGGAATCAATGATTGATAATAATAACAACATTGTATATGATATGGACAATATTTACTATTAAGAAGTTGGTGAAAGATACTGTAGTATGTTTTTACTACAATAAAATATCACAAAATAATTTTGTGACAGTGGAAGTACAATGGTGAGTATTGACTGTTGATCACCATTAAAGAAGTCAAAGACTTTCTGAATCTTGAGTCAGCAACAGCATTCTTCCAAGTCAGCAGAATATCATTAGAAGTGACAATGGTAAGAAGAAAGTGGTAGATAAAGAATTATTTTATGATATTTAGTGCAATGGGAATCCACTTTGCTCTATAATTTCCTTTGTTTTATTATGTGTATATCTACAAGATTCATTAACTTTGAAGTTGAGACCTTAGATAAGATGGATTTAGTGTCTTGCTCAACAGAAGTAGACATGAGGCTACTCAAGTAATAAATCTATGAAATCCTCATAATATTCATTAATTGAGAGGTGATACATTAAAAGTGAACACCTTAAATGTCGATCATTGAGAAGAGCTGGAAAATTTGAAAAGGGAAATGAGTATAAATATCAGTGTTATAGGATTGAGCAAAGTGAGTTGTGTGGGATATAGGAAAGTAAGTGGTGGAGATGTTAAATTATTTTAGTTATAGACTAGTTAAGGAAGTATTGCTGTTGGAAAAAAATTAGAATAACATGGCAAAGGTAAGTTGTACTGATGATAGATTGATGATGATGAGAAAATCTCAAGTCTTAGGGTTTTGGTACTTATACAAGTTTATATACTAACTATCAGTTATGATGATATTGAAATTGATGAGCAATATAAAAAGTTAAAAATGCAAATTATCATTATTAAATGAATGGAATGTTATTGTGAGGATGATGGGGTGACGAAAAATGTTGAAAATTATATTGGGGGAAAAAATGAAAGAGATAGCTGGCTTGTATAATTTTTGTAAAAAAAAATAGATTTGTGATTGTAATCACTTGATTTAAAAAATATATGAAGACTATATACATAGAAAGCTCCACATGATAGAAAACATTATCAAACTGAATATATTTTGATACAAGATATATAAACTCTGATCCTCATTTAGTTATGATTAAATTAATATTGAGATTAACAAGAATAAAATGAGGGGAAAGATATGTAAGATGAGTCTTAGTTAATTGAGAGAAATAGAGAAAGAAAGATTTGGTTTAATTTGTGAAAATATAATAAAAAGGATACCTTTAACTTTTATTAGTATAATAATCAGTATCCTGCAATATTAAATTGAGGATTACTTTAAGAAAGATTAATACAACCTTTTTCTATAAATGTGTTTGTCTCACAACACCAATATGATATAACACTTGTCTGATGTCAAGTTTGAATTAATTGAAAATAGATAGTAACATCTATGCATTTAAATGGATACTGTCCTATACATGAGGGGTCAGAGTGACTTGAGGTCAACATAGGAATAACAACAATATTGTCATCAGCATGGAATTTGGGTATTCTATCATCAGATTTTCACTGGTATGCATGGCTAAAAAGTTGAAGGTTGGAATAGATTGAAGCCTGTCTATTAAAGTATAAAGAATTGCTATCTTAATATAAACTGAGCACTGATTATATATGTGTGTGTGGAAAATGATAATCAGGGCCAACTGATGAGTGCTGGTTCAGCAGAAAATACATATATTGGTGATTATTTATCTTTTCTACATGTGTGTGGTCATGTGTATTAGTACTATGAGATAGTGTGGATAGTTGAAGGTTGCTTGAAAGTCTGAGTTCAAATACCCTATATTTAAAATGTGTTATATATTTTTTTATTATTATTGTTTGTTATTTGTTTATTATTGATTTATATATTATTCAATAAAACAATTACTAATTTTAAATATTTCTCTTTGTCATTTTTGAAAAAGCATTATCATTTTATTTTGCATTCATGATATTAAAAGTTATATTTGAAACATAAACTTACATGTAAAAATTCTGTTGAATTAAATACATAATTTTTGTAGTATTAACTGTCTATAACATAAAATATTATTGAATAATGGTGAGCATAAAAAACCTTTTAGATGAACATACCTCAGAATGCATAAACATTTTCTATTCATGCATTTATTAATTTTAACCATTTATTGTATTTTATATAATGATTCAAATATGATAGAAAATGAATTTCATTTATATGTTATTCACCAATTGTACTGCACTATGTGTGCTTATATAGATCAATGCTTGTCAAGTATAACACATAAATTTTAATCATTTATTATTAAATGCCAATTCAAACATGTTTATTTTATATCAAGATACATACATGTGTGCTGAATGAGTTTAAGTAAACCTAATGGAGCATATATGTAAACCAATGTAATAACTTGAATTTTGTATATTCATGTAAATAACAACATGATAATTTTTTTGTATCGTTAATCAAAATCAGAAGGCTTCTAATTGTAGAGCCATATTCTAAATACCTTAATATCATTTTTATTGTTGTTAATAAACTTGTATTTAATTGTTAAAAATTGTATTGCATCATCTTTTGGTCACCATAATAGTACTTGAGTTTGTGTTCTTCTGAGCTAGATTCAAGCATAATGGCTGAATATATGAATGGGAATGTTTATGTTAGTGCAATGGATATTCCAGTATGACATTGTCCTGGTATGATGCATAAAATTATATTCTTTAAAGTCCTTGCACTACATTTTATTTTAGTTTTATTAGAAATTAAGTTTATAGTTGGCCAGTACCTTAATGTACTAAATGGCCAGAATATTGATGATGTTCAGCATGTTTTAATATCCCAGTATTATTGTTTTTATGATTATGTATTCTGATGGGTTAGCACATAAATGTGTGGATCCAAATGAATGTTAAAATAATTGCCAAGCTGGCAAAGACTCAATAGTTAGCCTGGTCTATAGGAGATCCATGTCAAATCAAGTCACAAGATTGACTGTTGATTCATATTTCAAATCCAGCCACAAGATAACTATTGATTTATTGTATTGATGTATTTTGATTGATCATTAAGGATGATGAATGATTATTTTTTTGTACTTTACTTATTATAATGCTGATGGTGTATAATTAATGATGCTTATAATTGCTCTAAGGAGATATATAGCTGGTTGATTTTACAGAGATTTCTACCTCATACTCTCTTGTAAGATATAACATTTCTTATATATCTTTTGATATTAAACATTACTATCTTTAAATTTCATTATTTTAAATGTTTACCATCACCCCAGATCAAACACCTTCCCACCATCTCGTTACAATATGTTGTGCACATATGTGGCATAGATGCTTACATATTTAAATGTTATAAGAATTAATCAATTTAAAATTTTATTTAACAAAGATTGAATTTGGTTTATTAAAAATATATTTGATTAATAAATTATTTATTAAAAAATCAATTTAAAGTGTTTAGAATAAATATCCAGGGCAAAATTTGAAATTTTATGATTCATTTATTTTTTTTTAATATAAACATCTTTACGAAATTGTTTTGTCTTCAAATCCAGAAATAAATGTTTTTTTATTGAATTTGTTTTAAAATATTAACTTTAACATTTCTGAGTGCCAGAAACTATAGCAACATTCCTGGACAAACCCAGAAACCCCAGTGCATGATGGAGAATATTGCATAATCTAAATGTCATGTGATCATCAGTATAAAAAGCAAATTGTGGAAAAATCAGACAGTCTGGAAAATGTTTCATTTTTTTAGGACCTCAACCAGCCCTAACTTTTTAAGTAGACATTTTGTTTTCTTATCAACCTAATGGCAGGCTGAAACTTTAAACTAAGCATATGCTTGCTAAGCATCTGACTTCTATCATCATTTCAGAGGAGAGATAAATCACAATCAAATATACCAATTATTTAATTTATAAAACTTTTGTTTCAAGAAATCTCATTTGTTATAGTCAACTGCAAATATAAAATAGACAAATTGACTGGTAAAATTGCTGATATATTATTATCAGATTGCTAGATTTTTTTTTTTCAATTTAATAGCAAGATTAATAGCTGATATATTTTGAAGAATCATATTTTTAAATTTAAAACACATTGTATGTATTTTTCCATAAGCTATTATAAAAATGATTAGTCTCTTCACTACAATAAGGATATTGTAAGTATCAAGAAAATGGATTAGTCTCACTTCAGTTATAAAAGCAAATATCTTTGAACAATAGTATTTTGAAAAATCAAAAATGCTTCATGCAAACTTGTTACTACAGAAACAAATTTTGAATTTAAAAATTAAAGATTATTCTTACTAATGGATAACAAGCGTTGTGTTATCAGGGATATGCTCATAAGTAAACTAATGGATTAAAGATGAAAATGAATGAATATTTTTATACTTTGAATTAATAAAGTGCTGATACCGAATTTTTTGGATCAAGTAAAATTGTGCTAAAGGGATTAAAGCTGCTATCTATAACAAAACTAAAAAATGGTGTTCAATATTGAAAATAATTGCATTAAGGGATAATGAATATATCCAGAAATATTTTTGAATGCTGCTTATAAATTACAGATCCTTTAAACAAATACAGAATATGAACTACCAAGTTATTGGTAATCTTTAAAATGTATTATCCTGGATTAACAAGCATACTAAAAATTTAATTTTATATTTTTGTACTGTTCCAAATGGATAATGTACACTAAAAGTGAAATGAATAGTTCCATGAATCAGGTGGATTACTTGATAATTTCTGCTTTATTAATTAAGTCATATTATAAGGTTTTTCAAATATAAATAAATATTTTCTCAGATATTTTGGTATTCAGGTAAAGATACTATTTGACTTACAATTATGATTAGTGTTAAGCTTGAATGGGATTAAATGTAATATATTTTAGGATCTGTTTGTACAAATGTTAAACTTATATTAAATGGTTGTTACCACATATTCATAATGCTTATGACTTCTTGATATTTGATCTCAAATTAAATGGAGTTTATCTTTATGTAGATGCATACACAACTCTATAAGGAATATTTTTATAGATCATGCATACTTGTTAATACTTATTTTTACTGTTATCTAGTGTATAATAAGCAACCTAATAATTTTATTGTGCTTTATGTTGAAGAAGTAACGGTCTTATGATGTTAAATTCTGAAATTGAATCTAGAAAAGACATATAAAGCCAAAAATGTAATTAATCCCACTGTAGTAAATTATCATTTAGGTTTGTAAAGGAATGAGTTATCCTTACTTATTTTAAAACAGTGAAAAAGATCTCTATTTTGGGTAAATGAAGTTTATAAACAATTGATAAGTTGATAAAATAAATCTATTAAGAACATTCATAAAACATTTAACTTTTATTAGTATAATAGTCACTGTTCTGACAATTTAATTGAGGATTATTTTAAGAAATATTAGTACAACCTTTTCCTATAAATGTGATTGCCTCACAAAATCATATGATATAACATTTGACAGATCCTGAGTTCAAATTAGTTACAAAATAGTAATATTTTATTAAAGTGTATTTTTTTTAATTATTGTTGTTACTTGTTTATAATATTGAATTTCAAAAATCTTACAGCTTTCACTTTTCAGCAAAAAAAACTTTTATTTTTGATTACAGTTACTTGTTACTTGTTTGTTATTGATTTTTATATTATAAAATAAAATAATTAGTAATTTTAAATATTTCTTTTTGTCATTTTTGAAAAAGCATTACCATTTCATTTTGTATTTATAATATTAAAGATCATATTTGAAACACAAACTTACTTGGAAAAACTCTATTGGTTTGAATTGTTGTAGTAATAACTGTCTGTAACATAAAACATTATTGGATAAATGGGTGTTCATAAAAAACTCTTTTACATGACTGTATCTGAGAATGCATAAATGTATTTTATATTCATGCATTTATTAATTTAATCCTGAGATAAATTATTATTCAATCCTTTTATGTAATTTTGCTAACTATAGTTTTAACACATAGGTTGAATTATTCTTAGCTAATGTTTTGAAATAAGAAACATTAAATTGTGACAATTTTATTGTTAAGAGTTCAAGAGTATGCATATTATTATAAAACCCTGAAAAATGTATTATTTTATTGAATATTATTATTAATATCAAGACCCTGAGAAATTATTTTATTAAATATTTATGATTTTGTTAAAATCTTTGATAATTGTAGGTTGAAGTACAGTGCAGTCTCTGTCTCAACCAGGAAATGCAACTGCTAGTGCATTTGTCATAACTATTTTTATGATCATCATGATCAATGGAAGATGATTGATCTTGTTAGGTTTCACTATATTTTAGTGGAGTTTGGCATGAAGATTTTTTGAGAACTGTAATGACTCCAATTGCTAAAAAAAAGAAAGTTATTAAATGTAAAAAGTGCAGGAGAATACATTTGCTATCTCATGCTTCTAATGTTTTATTGAAAATTTTAATTCAAAAAATTTATGGGAAGATAAAATATTATTTTGGGGAAGAACAATTTGCTTTTCAGATAGGAAAAAATATGAGATGCTATTGGTGTTGTTAGAACAATTGCAAAGAGATATATTGAAAAAGATAAACAAATTGCTATATGTTTTATGGGTTTGGAAAAAGCATTTGATAGAGTAATCTGATATAAACTAATGACCATTTTAAATAACAAAAGTCTATTTTGGAAAGAGAGAAGATTGTTTAGGAATATGTACATTGGGAAAAGAATGAGAATTATATTGAAAAATAATCAGACTAATGAAGTGAATGTAGAAAGAAGAGTTAGTCAAAGAGGCAGTACATTATTTATTCTTTTTAATAGTTTTTGTTATGTTAAATAAATATTTAGACTGTGGAGGAGCAAATATTTTAGATAGAATAATAAACTATATAAAATTTGCAGATAATATGGCTTTTATAGCTGAGGATGAAAAGAGTCTTCAGACTATGTTGAATAAATTGGAAATAGGATATATGGAATAGAGGATTTATATTAATATAGAGAACAAGAAGCATTTATGAATAACAAGGAATACAAAAAGTCTGCTAGTTGAAATACATGATAATATAGTTTAATAGATAAAGGGATTTAGTTATTAGGATAGTTGGTTGAGTATGGAAGAAATGAATATGAAGTTAAAAGAATAATATTGACAAAGGAGGTATTTACTAGGAGAAAAGAATATTTTTTGGCCTTTGATGAAAGAATTAAACAAAAAATAATTAAATGCTATATGTGGAGTGTACTATTATATGATTATGAAATGTGATCAATGAATAATAAAATTGGAAACAGGATTGAAACATTTGATATATGGTCATGGAGAAGGATGTAAAAATTCAGTTAGATGAATAAAATAATAAATGAAAAAAAATTGAAGAGTAAAAGAAAAAACTAAATTGGACATATATTGAAACCAAAGGATAGTTTAATGATAGATTTTTGAAAGGAATGGTGAGTGGATAAAAAAAAAGGATGGAAAAGATTGACAATTGGTGGGTAATATAAGAGATGGGAAGAGATATGTTGAATTGAAGATCTGATTAAGAGAGAGACTGTAGTAGAGAAATGAATGTTGTCATGTAACAGCTTTTCAGACCTGTTCATAGGACAGAATATTATTGATTGATTGATAATGTAATAACTTTTATACTATGCGATCTTCACGTAAATTAGTCAAGAAAGCATGGAAGTTTAAAATACATTAAATACATAGATTAATTAAACAAATGTTGGTGTTTTCTATAAAAATAAAAAAGTATCAAATGTAATCATCTGTATAAGTGTTTATAAGTATATGAGATTTAAAACATTCCTATATCACAATAAGAATTTATGCCAATTTGAGCATAATAAAGAATATAATATTGATAATTATATTGCAGTTCCAGTAGTTCATAAATATAATAAACATACATTATTTAAGATTAATATCATGTAATGAAAAAATATTCCCTGGAACAAAATCTTCGATGGCCTTTTCACATATATCTTTGATAGTAACAAAATGAAAAAAAGTCTAATGAAATGAATATATAGTTTTAACATATTGTTAGTTTTTATCATGAATAAATAACAGTAAGAAGACAACTAATCTAAAATATCAGCCACAGATTGGATATATGATTGAATGTTAAAATCCAAGCTTACCATGTGTTTACTATGAAGAATCAAGGGAACATTAAAACATTTGCATAACATCTAATGGATCTGTATAACAGGATCAAAAATAATTCTACAATATCATTTGTGTTTTTGGATCATGATTCTGACTCACAAAAATTTAAGGATAGTTTGCAGTGAACAGTGTGACAGGTAAGGAAAATCAAAAAAGGCATGACACAGATTTAGTGACAAACCAATAAGCAATAGGTGTTCAAATTAAGTGCACTGTGAAGCATTGCACAAGTAAATTCAAATAATAGTGATTTCTGCATTTAATGGTTTAATATATTGTTATTCTGACACGTGCCTTTTGAAGATGCTTTGTACTGAAAATGCATTAATTAATTAATATTATTGAAATTTTCAAGCTCCTTGATAAAAGCATTTATATTAATAGAGAAAATTATTGAAAGATACCTATAAATTGTAAAAAAAAAAAAAAATATTTAAACTAGAATGAAAAGACAGTATATTTAAACAAAGGCTAAACTAATGAAATACAGAT
The DNA here is from genome assembly GCA_028023455.1 of Epiperipatus broadwayi. Taxonomy (NCBI): domain Eukaryota; kingdom Metazoa; phylum Onychophora; class Udeonychophora; order Euonychophora; family Peripatidae; genus Epiperipatus; species Epiperipatus broadwayi. The sequence continues at coordinate 618,460 of JAQFVV010000394.1, forward strand.
TATATTTATATTTCAATATTATTTTAGCGTTTTGATTTTGATCATCACCAATAAATTATGACTTTCAAAAACCAGCCATTTGTCCCGCCTTGTAATGTAAAACTGCACTTTCCCTATACTCATAGTACATCTCTGCAGATCAAACTAATTATATAACTGACTGTTATCTTTTTTATTAACGCAATCTTTTAAATGTTTGTTGAATCAATTTCAAAATTAATGTATGTATATAAAATGTGTGTGTTTAAATTCTGGACGTAAAACAATGATGCATTGCGCTTTTTAAAATGTCAACGAATAATTTCATTAGTTACAAGCTACTTTTTATTAGTTAACAGGCTACACTGATTTTATTATTAGTGGTTCTTTTTTAAAAAATCAATGTATTCATATTAAATCAAAACAAAAAGTTTTTCTCCATTCATATTATTAATAACCTGTCCAGGAAAATTGATACATAAATAGATATTCATTCACTTCCACATCTTACCTGAGTACATATGTTTTTATAAAATTTCCTCAGGAAGTGAACAGAGGACAGGTGGGAAACATATCGATTCATGAATTATTTAAATCATTTTCCGAGTTTCTCACTGTGTATGTTGTAGAATATTCTGTTTCTGACAGTTTTTTGTATTATGCATATTGTATTTAGATTCATTTGTTTTAAATTATAACTTATATTAAATAAATTATATATATAAATCATTATCATAGTTAACAAGCACTAAATAATGATGGTTATTCTAGTTCCAAATAAAAAGATAAAAAATTAAAAACGAATTGTTTCTTATGTTATACACACATACATTCACTAACATACACGCTTTTATATATATGCACATTAGCCCTAGTATTTTCATATTATAAAATGTGAAAATAGACAGGTCACAGATATTGTAATGCAAAAAAGTAGGTGGACAACAAGGCAGAAACACACTTGATTATTGTTTATTGTAGTTAGCTTTATACAATGTTAAACTATGAATATTCTAAAAGCTGTTTGAGGATATTAGGAAATAAGTGATATTATTTGATCATCACGAAAGGTAATTCTCCATATCTTTAGCCAAATTTATTTTTAATATCTCAATGTTTTAGAGCTGTTCCGCAAATTTTAATTAATAAATCCTTTACATTTTTAAAAAAGCATAAAACTGATTTGATTAAAATGTTATTTTTATATGTAGTGGGAAAACAATAAAATGTTTACATTTTTTTAGACAATCATATATACTTGTTGTTTTAAGTACCAAAAATAATTAAATTAATGCTTACATGAATAAAACTAAGATATCGTCATCATTAGCAACTACTTCTAAATTAGTATGTCATATTTAATTCTAATGATAAAAAATACAAAAGTTAAATATAGATAATGTCGTGATTATACAAATAACTCTATTAAGTGTATAGTTTTTTTTTTGTTTTTTTTTTTTAAAGTGTCATAGCATCGGCCGGGACGCGAACCCGCAACCCGGGCAACTGCCTGCAAGTGCTAGGCAGTCGCGCTGACCTCTCGACCACCAATGCAAGACATATAAGTGTATAGTTAGTTTATCAAATGTGATGTGATGTAGTTTTTGAATTTTCTTTCTATTAATTTTTACTTCATTTTGTATATCTTTATACTAGGTAATAAAAGCAAGAAATATTGTACTTTTAGATTTCTTTGAGATATTCTTTATAAAATAAATGAAGTCTGCCACTTCATTAAAAATTATGCTAAAGTTTACAATAGAATCCTTTTTTAGGAAGTATACTAATAAGCATTTTCTTCACATGCCCAAGACAAAATAATCTGCTTTTTCAACAGCAGATGAAATACTATCATACTTAAAACCCTAAAGAATGTATATATTATTTTTATGATCCTAACATTTTATTTTATCATTATAGAACCATTTTAAATGAATGGTTTAAATGTCTTAATGTTTCAGCATTTATTTCACATTTATATAATATTTTGAACAAAAAATATCTCTAAAAATAAGCTACGAAATTCGAAAAAAATCAATCTATATATTGCAATTAATCTTCATATCAAAATTCCAATAGAATACTGTTGTTTTGACTAATTGTAAATAAATTATTACATATTGCCAATTCTAAAAAAAAATATTAATTTTATTTTTAATTTATCTTTTTTTTTTTTTCCATTTTTGTGAACTTAAAGTATGGGATATTTTTTTCTATAATTAAGTAAACCAAAGTGTGCATTTTGGATTAATTATTGACCTATCATATTGATTTATATGTTAAATAGCTTATGGTTTTATAATACAAATTTGAAATAAATGAGCTTGGTACATTCAGTGGCATCTCATTATGCCTTTTTTTGTAATATTAAGCTTATTTTTCAAAGAAATATCTTAATACTATGGCAAGAATATGAATGTTTTATGTCATTAAATGTGTAAAGATCCTTGATATTTTTGTTCAATACTATAAAACAAGTGCAAATTTGCCATGTGCGTTATTTATATGTTTATCAATAGAATAGATTAAAAGTAAACACCACATAATACTAAATGAAAGAGAAGCATACTATGAACACATTTCACAAGAAACTAACATCGTGTGTGAGGAAAAATATGGTAGAAAAAATAATTGAAAGAAATCATTTTAATCACTGCTGAGATTATAACATAGTCTGAGTTCTAAGAGTGTCATAGTTCAATGAACATTTGATGTTAGCTGTGTAAGCAATATTGGATGTTTAGCTGAATAAGTGTCTAAAACTAGGAATAAGATTTCAATAAAATAAGTGAATTTCATCCAGCCTAGTTTGAATATAAAATGAAAGTTGGTAAGTAGATATATTATTATATAATTAAATTTATAGAATTATCTCATATATCAATAAAACAATTGCCTAGCAACAATAAATATTATATTTGCCTATTGTAATGAAGTTTATTAAAAACTCTAGGCAGATTAACTTTCAATTTGTTTTAATAATGTCTTCTATTTGCAATCTATTTGCAGTCTTAGATAAAAGATAGTTGTAAATGAATTCCATTTCTGATATTTCTTTTGTTTACTGAAATATGAGCATTGTGATAATATGATTTACAAATTATAATCAGTTATCTACTAATACTTATTTATGCAAGGTTGTAAAAAAAATTCATTTATTAATCTGGTTCCAACAATTTATATTTGTCTATTGTAATGAAATTTATTTACGTCTTTTACAAACATTAAATTTCCATCTTTTTATGTTATAGATTTCATATGCAGTCTCTTTTAAGATTTTTGACACCAATTGTAGGCAAATTTTATTTACTATCTAATTGTAGTGTTTCATTAACAACAGATTTCTGATATTCTATGGTTTATATAAGCATAAAAGGTATGATGATGTATTTGCCTGAAGGTATGTGATGATAGTGGTATATTAGATGTGATAATACATTGGACAATTTCCATCATCTATCAGTAAATGTTGAATGTATAGAAAATTTAAAGTTTATTTAAACTTTTCAAATACAAATAACTTGTTAGTAATAACACACAAATAGACAACACAGGTTTGTAATTACACAATGTTTCAAGTAGTATTATTCTCCACTCTTCTTCAGTTGTTGCTAGCCTGACCAATGACAATATTCATGCAGGAATTGATCTCACATCTTTAGATGCTCAAATTTTGAATTTAAAGCAAATGTTCTAGCCAGCTGATGTGAATACTGTCACTGGTCATGCCACCAAAAAGAGTAGAGAATAATACTACTCAAAACATTCTGTAATTACTAACCTGTGCTATGTATTTATGTGTTATTACTAAAAAGTTATTAGTATTTGAAAAGTTTTAATAAAGTTTAGCATTTTCTATACATTCAACATTTATAGATGATAGAAATAGTCCAACATGTAATTTACATATAACGTATAGCATATAAAAGCAATTTAACCCACTGAAGAAGTTGTAAGAACCAAAACAATTAAATCAAATTAATATAGGCCTAGTATTTTCAAGGTTTTCCCTCATATTCATGGCCACTGTCCACACTTGTGTGTTAATATATATATACATACGTACATTGTATTGGGATTGTGTAAGTATTGACTGGTTTTTAGTGATATATATATATATATATATATATATATATATAAGACAACATAATATAATGATAGTGTATACATTAATATTTATTTTACTAATCTAATATAGTTTCAAAACATTAACCTCATATTCATGATCATTAATAACAATATATTGCTAAATAACAGCTTAAAATCTTTTGTTTGTTTACTTGACTATTTTGGTCAATATATTAGATTTCATTGATTTTCTTTTTATACCATTTCTTTCTTCATAATTCACTACAAAAAATATTTGAATTGAACTCATATTCTTTTTAATAATGATGTCTATGAGTATGATAATAATATATTGGATGTTACTTTTATGCAAGTATTCTCCATAGAAACCAGTATCAATTTGTAACCACTATTTTTGTCTTAAAGTTGACTATTTTCTGTAATAATCTTTAAAACATTTGAAAACTTTTTTAAGAAACACAATTTTGTAAGTTGATAAAATGATGGGAAAGTGACCTCATTAAAGAAAACATAATTTTAAATTAAAGCATTACATTCATATTAAAAGTGTCCAGTAAGGAGTTTATTCTTTATATATACTCAATATTATGTTTTAATTATAGAATTAAAATATGGTTTAAGTATTTACCTAATTTTTATCTAATATTCATGCAAGGCAATCACTGCTTTTATTTACATCATCTTTAATGTGAAGAAAAGTTTCATCATTAATTGCTATAAAAGGAAAAAATGCGATTTTCATTTATTGCAATACACATTTGATTACATACAGCAATAAATTGCATTAATAAGTTTCATAATATATGCATTTATTAAAATATATTCACTTAATCAATTTTACATTAAAATTCTTATGAACTGTAACAAAAAAAATAGGATCACCATAATTAAAAATTATTATGATCAAAGAAAACGATAGCAAAAAATAATTCTGTGCATTTTGAAGTTAATTAAGATAGTTATACAATCAAATGTTACTAAATATAAGTTAAAATATCATTTGCTTGCTCAATTTTAAATGCATAATCTTTGACATATTCAAGATAGTAATGACTTATCACAAACATGAAAAAATACAAAAAATGTGATCATTTCCATTATTAAGATTATTGTTAACCTTTATTAAATGTTGACTGTATTTATGAAAAATAAATAAATTTGAAAACTATTGCTTAAAAAAGTTGTCAGTGCTAAAAAAAATCATGATTTTATTGATTATATATTGCAAAAGAAAATATGCTTTATTTTAATTTAACAAATTGTGATTTGGAAAATATCATGATCAAACTATGTAGGAATTAAAAGTGTGAACTAACAATGAAGTAAGTGTAATTTAAAAATATATATTGAAATAATATATTCCTTTGGAATATATTTTACTGAGGTATAAATTTAAAAAATGTATACAAAGAAATTTTATTAATTTAGAAGTGTTCATTAATATTTTGAAATATTAAGTTTTCTTTATTATTATTATTATTATTATTATTATTATTATTATTATTATTATTATTATTATTATTATTATTATTATTATTATTATTATTATTATTATTATTATTATTATTATTATTATTATTATTATTATTATTATTATTATTATTATTATTATTATTATTATTATTATTATTATTATTATTATTATTATTATTATTATTATTATTATTATTTAAAGGCATTATATACTCTTTTATAAATAATGAATGATTTTATTAAATGATAATTTAGAAAGAAATTCAATTGCTGAATTTAAAATAGTAATTTTAAAGAATTGACAATTATTTGTTTTAAATGTACTTTTAAAATTGACTGTAGATTTATTTACTGTTCTATTGGCAAGTATCCAATAATTATTTCTTTAAAAAAACTATTTTGATTACATGAACAGGATCGTTGGCTGTTAAATTAAATAAAAAAACATTGAATTTTAAACTCTCAAAATGAACCTGTAAATAAATAGTTTTTATCCCAATAATTTGGAAAACTAAGACTCAAATAGATAAGCTACTTCCTCATATTTTCATTTATAATAAATAGGATTATTTTATAATCAACTATTTCATAATCATGATTTTTCTACATCTTCAGTTAGGCCTATTTACTGCTTCAAATGAAGTGTCATATTGAATAATAATTTGCTATATCTTAGATTTGAAGAAATTAGCATTTTCTACTGGTAAATAAGTAAAAATTACAAAACAACCTATAAATCTTTATTAAATATATTTTTAATTTATAATAAATCGTTTTTCACATAAATATTATGCTGATATAAATCATTTATAAATTGACAATTTTTAAATATTGTACTGATTACTATGTGTATAGTTATTAAAACTATGTAAGTAATATTTTTAATTTGATTTAAATATAATGTTCAAAAATAATACAGATGTAAACAATTCTAGTTCATTTTTATTCTATAGATATCATATTTCAATACAGATTAAGAAATATATAATCTGTTATTTAACGATATTTATAATTTTAAATAATGATCATTTAAATGGTAATAAATATTTATTGTATATATATATATATATATATATAACTATAAATATATATATATATATATATATATATATATATATATATATATAACTACAACCATTAAATGTCTGTATTTTTAAATTATATAATAATAATTCAAACAAATATATTTAACACAGTATTCAAAATTAAATAATATATTATTTGATCATAATAAAACATGTAATTATGGTTTTAAATTTAATAATAGAGATATAAAAATTATTCAAATTGAAAGGTGTAGTGAAAAACGTAAAATTAAAGAGGCAATGATGATATCTAGGAATAGAGGTGGTTTGATGAATAAACAATCGGCAAATATAAAGACAACAGAATTGTGGGAAATTTGAATAGATTGAATGATGGGTAATGCAAGTTTTTATTTTTTGTACGTTTGTATTAACAGTTGAAAAAGATTGTCAGTGAAACAATTGAAAGTACTTCTGGTAAAGAATATATTATTTAATTTTGAATACTGTGTTAAATATATTTGTTTGAATTATTATTATATATATATATATATATATATATATGGAACTTGACTGATATCATATGTATTGGCAAATGATATATTTTATATGTTTGATATTTGTTGGTTAATTCCAATTATAAATTTCATATAGCTTCATTTTATGACTTTATTTTTGAAATGAATATTTTCTTAAGCATGGGTAATGTTTATATTTTTATAAATAATATGGTTATAATGATAAATTAATATTTAAATAATTTATATATTAAGTTTTAAGAGTAGTTATTGTTTTTATGTCATTACCTAGAATATTATAATATATAGGTTATCTAAGCACAGACTTTCACATGACCCACCACTCTCCACTCTATGTCATAACACTGATACACTTGAACACATATATGTCGAAAAGATACATAATCACCAATATACATATTTCATGCTAAACCAGCAATCATCAGTTGGTCCAGATTATCATCTCCACACATATATGCTATAAGTGCTCTGATATATATTAAGATAGCCAATCTTCATACTTTAATGGACAGGCTTCAATCCACTCCACACTCCAACTCTTCAACTATCCATCCAATTAAAAATCTGATGATGGAATGCTCAAAGGACACCCTGAGACTGAGATTTTTGTCACACCCATGTTGACCTAAGGTCAATCTGACCCTTCATGTACAGGACATAATCCATTTAATACATGTACAAGGGATAGGCAGACATCTCTACAATGTAATAACTGAAACACAGGTATATAACAAGCCTGTGTTTCAGTTACTAGAATATTATAGTAAAAAATAAATCTCATATATAACAGGCATTTCACTCATCACTCAGTTTTATAACCCTCAGTGTATAGAATACTATATTTCTAGGTATTGAGATCAAGAATGGCTTGGTTTGGTTTGGCAATGTCTCAGATTGTTGATCATACATACATTTGTTGATTTTGATGTATTAATTTAGATATTTGTAATTATTACAATTTTATTTTTTAAAAATAAAGTATTTTGCTTAATAATAAATTATTTTGTTTTATTTATTATTGTCTATTATTTGAATTATAAAATGTAAACATTGAAATTCCATATTAATAGGCATTCAATTGTAACTCATGCTGGGTAAACTTAACTTTTACTTCAAGATTTATTATTAGTTGGAAGAGTTTCATTTTATAATTTATAGATTCCCAACATTTTTTGTGTAATAGTGACTTTGCTAGTAAACTTGACTTCTTTCTTTGATATTTTTTATATTCATTAACAATAATAAATTACAATTTGGGTATAGGAAAGAAGTCTAAATTTATTCACTAGTGGCATCTTCTAGTAAATTTATGTATGGAACTATTTATCCTTTATAATATATAGCTATTATGTTGTTTTAAATAATATATTCACCACAAGGTAGTATTTTTTATTACTAATATGCTTAGTAAAATTAATTAAGTCTTCTTTCATTTTCAAGCTTTATTTTTTTAATTGTATTTTTGTGTATTATAAATTTAATGTAACAAATTATTTTTTCCTGTAGGGACTTATTATAATTGTTTATTTTTACGTGAGATTTTTTATTTAGAAAACATTTTGGGAAACTGCTTAATTGAGCTCAATGTCCAGGAAAAATATATATAAATGTACATACTTTGTTGTAGTGGATATATATATATATATATATTAGTAACTAATCAATCTTCAAAAGGCTTTTTCTGTAAAAAAAATAATCTATTACATCTTATATTTTGAAGATGAAATTTATAAACTGAGATGAGAAAGACCATTAGAAACTATGTACTCATACCACTTTATATGAAAGATTAAACACTATTTTGGGGATAAATAGCGTTCCATTATCAGATTTTCAATTGGATAGACGGTTGGAGTGTGGAGTAGATTGAAGCCTGTCCATTAAAGTATGATAATTGGTTATTTTAATATATATCTGAGCACTTATAGCATATATGTGTAGAGATGGTAATCTTGACCAACTGATGATTGCTGGTTTAGCATGAAATATGTATATTGGTGATTATCTTTTTAACATATATATGTTCAAGAGTATCAGTGTTATGAGATAGTGTAGAGAGTGGTGGGTCATGTGAAAGTCTGTGCTCATATACCCTATATATTACATATATAGACACAGGTATATATATATATATATATATATATATATATAAGCCTGTGTGTTTCAGTTAATACATAGTAGAGATGTCTGCCCATCTCTTGTATATGTATTAAATGGATTATGTCCTATACATGAGGATGAGGGGTCAGATTGATCTTAGGTCAACATGGGTGTGACAAGAATCTTGGCCTCAGGATGGCCTTTGAGCATTCCATCATCAGATTTTTAATTGGATGGATGGTTGGAGTGTGGAGTATATTTAAGCCTGTCCATTAAAGTATGAGAATTGACTATCTTAATATATATCTGAGCACTTATAGCATATATGTGTAGAGATGGTAATCTGGACCAACTGATGATTGCTGGTTTAGCATGAAATATGTATATTGGTGATTATTTATCTTTTCAACATATATGTGTTAAGTGTATCAGTGTTATGAAATAGTGTAGAGAGTGGTGGGTTGTGTGAAAGTCTGTGCTCATATACCCTATATATTACATATATAGACACAGTAATATATATA